>APFE030950384.1:0-14307 GCA_000404065.3 Pinus taeda | reverse complement strand
GCACGTCAATTCAACTTGTCATGAGTCACCCTTGCAATCGTCTTACAGAGAGCAGTTTGTTTGCGAACATCAATGCTTGACTCATGCGAAAAACAACACATGTATACTTAAAAAAAAAAAACCTCCTTTAGTTAGATTCCAAAATTAGTAAAACTTTAGCAATTTCTACAGTCATTACCTTTTAGAAATGCTTCAACAATTTATTTAGAGAATACTAAATAATTTATTTAGAGAATACTAAATAATTTTATGCTTGCCATGATTAGCATCATTGTAATAAATTTCTGTCCTATAAACTAAATATTTTGAAATCATATTAAAGCTCATTTGCCTTCACAGGCCTAGCAACTAATATAACACAATATTATAGGTTCACACTAAATTGCTCAATTATCTTAAATAGAAATTTAATTGCATAGGATAGCCATGATACTGTATTACAAGCGAAGTATGCCCTGCATTGTATGAAACGACTAATACAAACACTTGAATATTCAGTCATGCAAATATCCTAATTTTGAAGAAAACAAAATAATGACAGAAAGCATATTAATCCCATTTCCAAAAGAAATAGTCCGAGTGGAAATTTCACCTCCAATGAGAACATTACGATCTGTCTCATTTATAGAGACGGAATTTTAGGAAGGGCAGAGCACGGAACCTGTTAGCTCATACTGGGGTCGATACACTGGTGATTGTGCAAAGAGTACAAACTCAGATACCAAGCTGGTTATCATACAGGGTTATTAGGTTTTTATATCTTATTTTGAATGCAAATTTCGGAAATGTGAAATTCCCACTTTTAGATTGCCTTAGGTTTTATATCTTTTGAATATTTTCAGGAATTTACTATTCAATATTTAAAAGTATTGAACTTATTCAGCATACAAATTCCTGCAGATTCCTATAAGATTTAGAAATATTCTCCAAATTTACAATCAAAATAAGAATAACCACTTTTTCATTACCTATTTTTAAATAAAATAAGCTTTTATATTTTTCAATTTGCCCTATTTGAATAAAATCCAAATTGCAACAAGGAAGGTTTTTATATCTTTCCATAGTACCAACTGTAATTAAGCTAAAGTTAAAGTTAATGAAAACAGATTTTCTTCTCAATATTTTCTTCAAACTCCAATTAAAATAAATCAAATTGGCACGTGTCCTTTTTAGGTATTATTATATAATAAGAATGCATTTTTGCTGGTTTGGAAAGTAATGAATGTAAATACTCTCAAATGACTAGTTAAATATTCTCAACTTCGATTTATATCTATTTTAATCCATTGTACCAGTGATAAAAGACTGTTGCAATGAAAACTGAATATTTAAAAAAATGGTACACTTTCATGTACTCTCCTTGAAATTTAATATTACCACGTTAATCACTGAATGGCCGTCAAATATAACCCCGGAAACAGATGGAACGCAAGCAAAGGAACCCGTTAAGGAAAGGTATCACAAATCCAGAGATCCGCGATAACCTTAATTAAAGAAAGGTAAATCGGATCCCAAATCCAGAGATCCGCAATAACCTTAATTAAAGAAAGGTAAATCGGATCCGCAATAACCTTGAAATGCCCAATGTTCCCTCCAAGTGCGTAAAATGAGGCACAAGGGCCCATATGTAGCCTATAAACCCTCGAAACGGGCATCCAGCTCCAAAAATGATCAGATAAGCCGTGGGATTGCAACATCAATACACGCACTTTATTTTACCGTAACACATCTATATTGTTCATCAATGTGATTTCTCAAACTAAGCAAATGATCATCTGAAGGATTCCCACGGATCTTATTATGATATAAATTCCTCGAATAAGAGGCCAACAAAGAATAGGATCAAAACACAAATGTAAGAAAAAAGGACCAAATTAAAATTTAATAAGCCCAATTTTAATATGGTGGCTAAAACAAAAGATATAAATCACTGTGATACTACCTACCAGAGACTTGTCTGCCAGTTCTTACTGAAAACCCACAGCACAAAGACAGAAATACAGGAGTGTCTAAATCGGTATTTATGTGCGGAAGTGTCAAAATGTGCAAATAACACAAATATTTTACCTTATATTCAACCAGCAAACTGTAAACTACTCCATCATTTTACAATTTGAGAATAGAGGCGTGTTTACAAAGGCCCTATATCTCATATTTACAGACAGAGAATCATTTAAAAAACCGAAATAAACTGTAATTCTTACATAAGGGTTGCTCCGATACTACTTGAAAGATTTAATTTATGGGTTTTCCTAATTACTTTAAACCCTAACCAAGATGTACTCGTTTTTAAGAAATTGAAAATAATGCACAGCGGAACTTAATTGAATTGAGTTGAATTGGCTCTTGAATCCTTCCAAGAGCTTGCAATCTTTTATCTGGCAATCCTTAGAGTATCCAAGTCTTCATGTTGAGCCAGAACTTATTTTTCTCGACGTTGGATTGCAAGCCTTGGAGGACTCACGCTTTTATCAGCATCCCAATCTAATGCAAGCCGAAATTTGGCGCAATTGACAGCGAAATTTTCAGCTCCAATCTTAGGGCAAGTTCCGAAATTTGGCTGTCAATTGACAGGCAAAATTTCAGCCCCATCTTAGGGCAGCCATATTTGGCTGTCCATTAATTCTATTACTGCTTTTTTTCAATCAATTTATAATCGGCCATTAACAATTTATAAGTTGATTAACTTATTCTATTATGTATTTGTATTCCAAATCGCTTATTAAATACGTTTAATGACCAATTTATTACATCACATTATTGGCATATTTAATCATTACATAAACGTAATCTTGCTGACAGTATTTAGATAATCATAATTCTATATGACGCTGTCCAACCCTTAAATTATTGTTAATTAGAGTCTATTAAATCCTAACAAGAGAAGCTTTCATAAGTAGGCAATTAACTTTCAGAAGAGAATATCTACTGCATATTCTTCTGACAATCTGAAAGCTCAAGGACACGCCCAGAAGAGCACGAAGCCATTGGAATAGTTGAATTTGCAGCTGCAACCGTCGAGATTCTGCTATCAGTTGGCTCAAAGAAATGACTGGGAGTGGGAGAAGTCACTGGAAGAGTAGAAGTTGCAAGCACTGGCATTATGCTATGACTGGTGTTAGCACTGACACTGCTTTTATGTCCCTCAAAAGATTTAGGGGCTGGTGGTCTTTCAATAGGCAAAACTCCCTGAAGCATCCGAACAACCTTTCCCATTGAAGGACGTCTGGAAGACTGCTCTTGAATACACCAAAAACTAACTTGAATGGCCCTCTGCACTTGATCCATATTCAAACGCTCACCAAGCTTCTCATCCACAATGCTTGAAATATTCCCCCTTTCAAATTGCTCAAACGCCCATGTGGAGAAGTTCCTTCTTCCAGAGGTTGCAGTGATATCGAAGTTTCTTCTTCCACCAATGAGCTCCAGCAAAACCATTCCATAACTGAAAACATCTGATTTGGAAGTGATTGGTAAATTGGCAGGCCACTCTGGAGCCAAATATCCTCTGCCCCCCACAATACTACTCAAAGCACGATATCGATGTTCTCTATCATTTATGAGCTTGGAAATTCCAAAATCAGAGACCTTGGCCTGGAAATTTTCATCTAACAGTATGTTCTCAGGTTTAATATCACAATGGATGATACAATCTCTACACTCTTCATGCAGATAGGTAATTCCTCTTGCAGTTCCAAGGGCTATCCTGAAGCGGGTGTCCCAATCGAGCTTCCTAGACAACTCATCAGCTGAAGCGAAGAGATAATTATCTAGAGAAGTATTTTTCATGAACTCGTAAACCAACAATCTATGCCGTCTTTCTGAACAAAAGCCAATTAGCTTAGCCAAGTTAATGTGGTGTGTGCTTCCAATGGTGGCAACCTCCATGCGAAATTCTTTCTCGCCATGCTCAATTTCTTCGAGTTTCTTCACTGCAACTATAGTCCTGTTTGGCAATATCCCCTTGTAGACTCTTCCGAACCCACCAGAACCCACCCTATCTTTGAAATCCTTTGTTGCTTGCTGGAGCTCCTTATAAGAGAACTGAAATGGAGCTCCAGAGGCATATTCCAGAAGAGTGTATTGGGTTGAGGAACGGTTTAACCTAGGATTATTTCTCCAACAAACCCACCAAAGGCCTGTTTGAAAAACAATTAAGACAATTACGGAACCTGTAACTGCTAGAATTATTCCAACCATAAATGGTTTTGCAGAAGTCACCTTTTTAGTTGAAGATGTCAGAGGAGATGACGGAGGCAGAGGTCGACCTGGTCCGCAAACTTTTACACGAGAAGCACTTCGAATAGCCGGTGAATGATAAGCACTAGTAAAACTAGAGGTCTTAAGTCGGCAGCCACCAGAACCATCTCTTAAAATTGTTGATGCGGAGCAGGTGGGATTGTTAAGGCAATTTTGCCAACAGTCAGTTCTACCCAAGAAAAATATATCCGAACTCGCCTCTGGAGGGTAAGACAAGAATTCTGTTTGGATCACAATCACCATGCTCTGGTTGGTAGGACATGAACTAATTACTTCCTTCCTTCTGCACCCTTTCCTTGAGTCCGTAGGATCCACTGCCGTAAAATCTAGAGATGGGCATATGCAATATGGCGCAGTTTCATTGTAAACACAAACTCCAAAATTCCCACACCATCCATACACTCTGCATTGGTCTTGCACAGCACTCCATCCAACCTGCCATGACTGCGTGGCCTCATGCCACCCATATGACCGTAAATTCCCATCTGAATCCAACCTGATTATTCTCCGTGTCACGGAAATGTCTGTGTAATCGCTGCTACGAACACACCAGAGCTGGAAACCTGAATAGTTTTTTTAAGGGGGGAGGGCAGGGCAGTTAGTCTTAATTGTAATAACATATGAAAAATTAAGTCCGAAATTCATCCTGGGCTAATCACATTCAGATCCTGCATCTATCTTGGATTTAATGGACAATGGAAAGCATATATGGGCAAGGAATAAATTATGAAGTATCTACAAGCAAGATTGAATGCGAAAAGAGGTCCGGTTATAAGGTAAAGCGTGTGTTCCATTCTGCAGAGGCCCCTAAGGTCGAAATCCCAAGTGACATATTTATGTTTCATATCCGACCAATGTTCAAATCGTCAAGGACATACCCTGTAATTGGGGTTTTTCATCCTTTCTTTAAAAAAAATAAACATAAAAAAACTTACCCGTGGAATTGGAGAGCGAGAATATCCCCTGATCACTGAGCGATACTCTGAGTTCATGGGAAGGCTGCGAGGAGGAGCTAATGTTCCAGTACGTGATGTTACTCCGCCATTTGAGAACGAGATTTCTGGATGAACCGAAAGAGAAGGAGTAAGGATACAGAGTGAGGGTTTTTCCCACAGTAAACGCCTGACCAACGAGGAGAGTATCAGTGGGGTTATGGAAACTTTCCCACACATTTCCGGAGCTCCTGTTCTTTAACACTAAATTGCCATCATCACGCATTAGAGCAGACACCACGCTTTTATTAGCAGTATCGCTCTTCCAGACAGGGCGGCCCATCCCATTGAATAACACGAGGTCTCCATCGCTCTGGAATCGAAGCTGTGCTCCTTTGTCAATTTCGGAACGGGGGCCTGCAGTCCATACTAGAGTGGTGTCATTTATATTGGCAAAGGCGATGCCCAAAACGTAGAGTCCCTCGTTTCCGCTGTTGTAAAATCCAAAGCTGAAGTGGTTGTTGGGTGACTGCCAGAAGGGTCCTTTGTCCGAAGGTCTGAGGATCGATCCTGCCTTCACCTCTTCCGCAACAACTACAGAAACCACATGGATGATGATGGTATATAATGCCGCGCAGAACAAATGATATGGTACTAGGAATTTCATGGTTAGGAGCGGACAGCAAAACCAGCAAAAACCGAAGTCTGTTCACAAACGTAGCTATGAATTCAAATTGAGAGTAGGAGTCTTATGTGCATTACACTGAACTCATCTGGATTTCAGTTTTGGACACTCTTCCAAAATCGAAGTATGATTTCTAGAAACAGACGGAGTGTGTTAGATATTACGTTACTGGAATACAATGTTTACAGATTTCTTTCTATTGCAAAGAAAATAATTATATTTTGATTAATTTATATTTTTATAAATTGTAATGGTCAATGAGATTACAATTATGGTGAGTACGTGGTGGAAATATACACCTGAGAAACAAAGAATACAATAGAATTGCAGGTCTAAAGGTTGGCATCTGGATTATGCCAGTTTCATAAAGTATATTCTTTTGTACTTTTTGTTTTTAAAATTAAATTTCCCAATTTAGACTATTTAATTGTAAAAATAAATACTTTTATTTTACATGTCAAATTAAATTTAAGATTTATTAAAATATAATTTAAATAAAAATTTTTTAGTGATAGATTCCTCTGTATATTAAAAATAAATTTATTTTTTAATCTATAATAAATTGAAATAATGTACTTCATTCAAAATGGAATTCATGATCCATGAGTTTTATTTCTGGGTTGAATTTTGTTGGAATTTTATCTTTCCATGATTTATTTGGTTTAGGAGACATTATTGTTGGAACTAGGATATTATTGTTGTCTGATTTTATTTTTATTGAATTTAAATTATGATATTAAGATTTTGAAAAAAAAATTGATCATCTAGCTTTAAATTGTGGAGAGTTTACAACTTATACTTATGATTCCAGCAAATCTCTACAGATTTTTGAACAATTTTAACTGAAAAAATGTTAAAAAAAAAAACCTCCAAAAAATCTATTAAATTTAAACTATAAAAATTTTAATATACCAAAAACCTTACTGAGAAAATTACATCTAAGAATTGATGAATTTGTCTCTATCATACTCTTTTCATTTTAATTACAAAAATATTGATGCGATTTATGATTGGAGTTGTTTTAGTGCAACTCTTTGGACTTTCTGGTGTTGGAATCCCATGGAAAAATTGAGGTGAAATCTTGATTTGTGTTATTTAAATTGGATTTATGACTATATATATGGGTTCAGAGCCCTGAAAAACTCCTAGGGCACTTAGATTGTGCATGAGTTACCCATCAAACTTGTGATTTCAATAAATAAGTCTAAGATTTTAGAGAAATTAGATTAGAAAAACCCACGAAAAAAATTTCCAAAAATTCACACTAAAAACAACTCATTTTCATTTATGATTTTAGATAGTAAGACTTAATTTAAAAAAATTAGAGTAGTCTGGTCCACCTTTTGGTTTTTGCATCTTCCGACAACTTTGAATTTCCCGTGGCTGTCTATTTCGTTGAGGTCTCGGGTGCCACCTTTTGTCAACCTCTGTTGTTTGACACCCATGCATCCATTGAATTCAATACCATTGAGTTCAACTCGAAATTTGAATCCCGTCATTCCCGCTATATCATCTCGTAGGTTCTATGTCAAGGTTGTGGTTATGGGTGTTTCGTATCGTTTTGTAAAAAATGGTTTTGGTTTGAGATCCGATCTGGGCACTCCGGCTACCTAAGCCTTCTTTATAACATTATAATTGATTAGACCATATTTTATGATATGAACTATTCTTTCAAAATCAATGCTAAATTTGAGAAATGAATTCGAATTTGGCAATAGAGTTACTGATTCCAATATATTTTTCTTGGTGCCATTGCAAGTGAGGATTCAACGTTGTAGCAGCCAGTGTAGATTTCTAGGCGGGATCAATTTAGGCAGATCCAAAACAAATAGATGATAAATGTGCTGCAGGTTACAGGTTATACACAGAGGTCTTGGATGCCAGACCCTCTAACCAGTTACTATATCCCGGAAGACCATTTTAGTCAACTCACTGAAGTTGGGGAGCATAGATTGAATGTTAAGGCCCATTCAACTACTCAACCGGAAGCAAATAGACCATGCTCAAATCATATGAATTAAATAGATTTTCATCATTCTAATTAAATATGGATTTCCTCATTCATATGCATTAAATAGAATTGAGTTCTAATTTGTATATGGTGAGGTAATTTTTTTTGGATTTGTTTTTTAATTCAAAGGGTTTATTTGGTTTTGCATAAATTAAACAATTCAAGTACCAGTCACAAGACATTTGCTGTGTTATATTTTATGTAGATGAGCAATAGAAATCAATTATGTGCTTAGCCTTTTAATTGCATTTGAAGGGATTATTTATTTATTTATGTAATCGGTTGGCTTTTTATTTGTATTCAATTATTTTCTGATGGACATTTCATTTCACGCTGTAATGCATTTCCCTTTGAAACGAACTCACCTAACTGCCACCGTGTACAGTTTTGCAACGTTCGTCGAACTCACCTAACTGCCAACGTGTACAGTTTTGCAACGTTCGTTGAAATGTTAGACGATTAAAACAATATTGGGCGTTAGATCACCACGTGCTCCTACTTAATCATAAACCGACTCGGTATTCCTTTGCTTTTCAACTTCTTCAACCGTCCGATTTCTTTTTCTTCAACATTAAATTCAACCAAACCAGTTCCTTCGTTAGATCACCACCGACTTCAACAGGCGATTCAGCCGTGCTTGCAACCAGCTCCTCTGGCTTCCGAGTTCTGGCATTCGGGTCTGGTAGGAGAGGATGTCCGGGGGCTTCAATGGCTATTCCGATGGTTGAACTTGTACTGGCTCAGCTAGTGCACGTTTTTGAGTGGAGAGTTGAAGGCGATCCAGCGCAGATGGATATGAAAGAAGCGTGTGCAACCACGATTACAAGACAAATACCGCTCTCTGCTTTTGCAAGGTTGAGGATCCATGGTTGCCTTTAAATCCGTAAACACTACAGTCGGAGAGGCTTTTCTACATGCAACTTCCACGTTAGGTATATGTGTGGAACTTTTTAGAACTGTAAAACTGCAACTTTTTATTTTATAATTATCAAACTGTTCACGGGATATGCACTCCGAAGAATTCAACCTAGCAAACCTACTTTCAAGGTTAATTTTGAAAGGGCGGGCCAACAGTACGCACAGTCTAATCAATATATAAATTGCATAGGTACTGGTACTGTAATAAATACATATCAAGGCTGAAGCTTCGGTGGTGTAATCCGCTTCCCTATTTTTCTAGGTTGTAATCTACTTCTCTATTTTTCTAGGTTATTAATATTTTTAGAATTATAGTTTTATTAATGTATTGGGTAAAAATTTTGGATTTAGGTAAGGTTTCACGGACACTGTTGGTTTGACAGATAGATAGTGTCAGTATATTAATAGAATTATAACTCTACGCATCAAGGCAATTATATTTGTATGTGTGGAGGGCAGTGGGCACTCTATTCCAATTCTTGAAGCTTTTTCTCTGTCTTTGTCAATTTGGCTCGAACCTGTCACCTAAATCTAGGAAGTACTTAGAAGTCTTGATAGGTATCATTCATTTACTTGAACAAAAAAATTAACTATGTATTTGTATTTGTGTAGGAGATGTTCGCTGGTGGAATGGAGACGACATCGAATACACTAGAATGGCAATGAGTGAGCTGCTGAGACATCCGGATGCAATGAAGAAATTACAGACGGAAATTGTAATGGTTGTTGGTGAACATCGAAAAGTAAAGGAATCGGATCTGGCAACCATGAAATACCTCCACTGTGTGGTCAAAGAGACGCTACGATTATACCCATCGTTGCCGCTGGCGATTCCCCGTCAATCTCTAGAGGCTGTCACAGTAGGGGAATACCATTTTCCTAAGAAAACAATGCTACTTGTGAATTTGTGGGCAATAGGAAGGGATCCAAGTGTGTGGGGGGCAGATGCATCGGAATTTAAGCTGGGGAGATTTTTGGGGGACGAAAATATAGATTTAACCGGTCAATCCGACTTCCGAGTTCTGGCATTCGGGTATGGTAGGAGAGGATGTCCGGGGGCTTCATTGGCTGTTCCGATGGTTGAAGCACGTTTTTGAGTGGAGAGTTGAACGCGATCCATCGCAGATGGATATGAAAGAAGGTGTGCAACCACGATTCAAGACAAATACCGCTCTCTGCTTTTGCAAGGTTGAGGATCCATGGTTGCCTTTAAATCCGTAAACACTACAGTCGGAGAGGCTTTTCTACATCCAACTTTCACGTTAGGCATATGTGTGGAACTTCTTAGAACTGTAAAACTGCAACTTTTTATTTTATAATTATCAAACTGCTCACGGGATATGCACTCCGAAGACTTCAACCTAGCAAACCTACTTTCAAGGTTAATTTTGAAAGGGCGGGCCAACAGTACGTACAGTCTAATCAATATATAAATTGCATAGGTACTGGTACTGTAATAAATACATATCAAGGCTGAAGCTTCGGTGGTGTAATCTGCTTCCCTATTTTTCTAGGTTGTAATCTACTTCTCTATTTTTCTAGGTGATTAATATTTTTAGAGTTATAGTTTTATTAATGTATTCAATAACAAATTTCATTCACCGTGTTGTTCTTTGCATATTCGATTTTGAAATGGTCTAACACTGTCTTATTCTTTAATTCCTGGCTCTAGAAAATTCTCATGAATTCTCCAAACTTATATCCTTTGTATCAAGCTGGATGCTATTCATCAACCAAGGACGCTGCAGGGGCAATGAAGGCATCCTCCGAGGGGCCATAAAACGTAGGAATTGATATACGTGCAGCAGATGCATTCGTTACTGCTCGATGTTCCACACTTCTGAATCTGCCATTGCTTACAACCTGACAAATTATTAGCATTAATAATAACATTGTCAAATTCCCATTGCTCACAACCTGATAAATTACTAGCATTAGCATTAGCATTAACAATAACATTGTCAAATTTCAGGAGGAAATAAAGTATTGGATTTGATCTTGCTCTTGTTAAATACCTGCAATTGATCTCCCATATTAACAACGAAAGTGTTGTTGGGTATGGGTTCTACAGCAACCCACTTTCCATTTCTGAGTACTTGCAGACCACTGACCTCGCCTTGCGCTAATAGTACTTGCAGACCACTGACCTCGCCTTGCATTAAAACAGTGATGCCACGTGCATCTTAATGGCGTGGTGTGCCAAGAGTAATATCTGGTTTCAGGCATGGAGGATAGTACATTATATCCATGAGTTGGGTGTGTTTTCCGAAGATTCTATCCAAGTAACTAGAATCGAGCCCCAGAGCTTTAGAAACGGCAGCTAGCAGCCTTAAAATCAGCGCTCTCACCTTCATAGCGTAGTTGCCTGCGATCTCTCTGTATAAAAGCATATGAAAGATAAGTACTTGTTGTTGTTGCAATATCGTTCCTCCAGAGTTTGGACTTCTTTTAGTTACCCTCTATTGAATCTGGCATGCTTGGTCTTCCACGGGCATTTAGAAGAATTCTTTGGCAATTTCCATCATGCTTTTCATGGTTCCTTCGGGTACGCCATGTTTCACTATCTGCACTCACTTAGATCAACCAGAAGATATGTGGCCATAAAAAAGAATAGTACATACCCTCATATATGAAACTTGAACCAGTCACTAGATCTTATTAACACATCAGACTGACATTAAAAATATAGATTAAATAATCCTACAATTCTGAAAGTAATAGCCTCAAAAACTTCAGGAATAGAAAACCGTTAAGAAATATTCTAGAATATCCATGGAAAGCTTAATTTGTAACATAGGGCCTTTTTGGTGTGCATAGAGGATAATCCAGAGATATTGAAAGAAAAGCACTGGCAAGAGAAGGGGGATTAAAGTATGATGTACCTGGAAAAAGCCATCTTCCACGTACGCATGGCGGATTTCTTCAACTACCCTTGTTCTGTTGGGGCCATCCAGGTCCTGGAGATCCACCACCGGAATGCTCTCAGAGTAAGACACCTCAAACAAGTGGGGACATTCACTGGGAGGCAGGATATATTTATCTTGAACTTGAAGATGATTTATTCCATTGGACAACAGCTTTTCGACAGCATTCACATCCTGGGTCAGGACATCTTCCATTGTAGACGGCATATTTCTTTCTCGAGTGCTGTAAAATTGGTAGTGGCACCTACCTATTGCTGTGAAAAACTAAGCTTCGATTCCCACACCAGAAATAGGATATCAGATGATGGGCAAAAGAAGAGTGAACATTTAAGTGCGTGCGTGTAGATCTCTGCAAATGAATTGAAAGATATCCCCATGTTAAAGTTTTCAATATACACTATACAATTTTACTACTATTTTTTACTCTCTTTCTTTTAATTTTTCAGAATTGAAAGAGAGGATGAATTGCGTTTAATAAATAGAAAAATAATTTAAAAGAAGAATTATAAGTTCTGATTATGTCGTTCAAATTCACGGCAAGAGCCAATTGGCATCGTTTTCAATTTTCTGAATGTGCTACACATGGCTGTAGCGGTGCACAAGTTAGCAGCAGTGAAGATTTCACAAGAGTTGCAGGCTTTGGAAGACAATCAGAGTGGAAAATGAGAATCCTTACAAGGTCTGGCCATCCCCATAATGTACAAAGTTCGGAATTTTAGGCTATATTAGTGGTTTTGTTAGGGTTTTTGAGGGGTTTTGATGGATTTTATTTTTGTTTATTTGCTTCTTTGGATTTCTTCAAACACCATGTAATAATCCTGTTGATGGTAGAGCTATATGCTGGTAACTGTCCCTGGGCATGGTATTTGATGTTCTGTAAACTTGTCTGCTTTTTGATCTGGATCCCTGTTGCTCTCGATGAGCTTTCTGTTGATCTCTATAATTTCAATCTGAATATGCACTATACGGTTTTACTATCTCATCGTTATGGTTTCTTCCGCAAGTGTTTTTAAAAATGACACGTTTCACGAAATAGTTTTGGTTTCTGATGTCACATAGACACTTTCTTTTGGTTCAACTATTCTGTAATGGTCCCCTACATAAGGGGGTTGGGTTTTTATGTTAGGTCTCTGTATCGTAGGGTTTGTTCTGCGACTGCCATACTTGTCATTAATGTTGTGTAATGGGTTTCTGCATGTTCTGTTTCGAATCGATACTTTTGTAACATTGGGCTGGTTCTACTGTTTGAGCACTAAATGCCTTCACATAAGGCACATGTCAAAGCATGTCAATGCTCTCGTACACACAATTGGCCAATTAGTTGCCTAGCGTTAGATAGGTCGGTGGTGTTTTGTGTTCTAATTTAGGCTAGACCAGTGGTTTTTTTATGGTTGAGAGTAGGTTTAAATGTGCAAAGATTGGAATTGAAAATAAAATATGTTCAATAGTTAAAACTATGTAATCATATTTTATTCATCCAGAGGGCAACGGGGTTATTGGATGGTCCAGTGATAGTGATAATGTTGATAATGGCTCCCTTAAATCAAATTCAACAACAAATTTCATTCACCATTGTTCTCTGTATATTCGATTTTGAAATGGTCCAACACTGTCTTATTCTTTAATTCCTGGCTCTAGAAAATTCTCATGAATTCTCCAAACTTATATCCTTTGTACCGAGCCGAATGTTGTTCATCAACCAAGGACACTACAGGGGCAATGAAGGCATCCTCCAAGGGGCCATAAAACGTAGGAATTGATATACGTGCAGAAGATACATTCGTTACTGCTCGATGTTCCACACTTCTGAATCTACCATTGCTCACAACCTAACAAATTATTAGCATTAATAACAACATTGTCAAATTCCCATTGCTCACAACCTGATAAATTATTAGCATTAGCATTAGCATTAACAATAACATTGTCAAATTTTCAAAAGGAAATAAAGTATTGGATTTGCTCTTACTCTTGTTAAATACCTGCAGTTGATCTCCCATATTAACAATGAAAGCATTCGGTATGGGTTCTACAACAACTCACTTTCCATTTTTGAGTACTTGCAGACCACTGACCTCGCCTTGCATTAAAACAGTGATGCCACGCGCATCTGAATGGCGTGGTGTGCCAAGAGTAATATCCGGTTTCGGACATGGAGGATAATACATTATATCCATGATTTGGGTGTGTTTTCCGACGATTCTGTCCAAGTAACTCGAATCGAGCCCTAGAGCTTCAAAAATGGCAGCCAACAGCCTTAAAATCAGAGCTCTCACCTTCATAGCGCAGTTGCCTGCGATCTCTCTGTATAAAAGCATATGCAAGATAAGTACTTCTTGTTGTTGCAATATTGTTCCTCCAGAGATTGGAATTCTTTTATTTACCCTCTATTGAATCTGGCATGCTTGGTCTTCCACGGGCATTTCGAAGAATTCTTTGGCAATTTCCATCATGCTTTTCATGGTTCCTTCTGGTACGCCATGTTTCACTATCTGCACTCACTTAGATCAACTAGAAGATATGTGTCCATAAAAAAGAATAGTTCATACCCTCAGATATGAAACTTGAACCAGTCAC
>APFE030950383.1:27517-51966 GCA_000404065.3 Pinus taeda | reverse complement strand
GAGGCAGCAGAAGTGGATTAGCAAGATCCAAGCATATGACTTTGACATTGAGTATGTCAAGGGTAAGAACAACGTGGTAGCAGATGCCCTTTCACGTAGACTAGCCACATTGTCTCTTATGAGCTTGGATATAGATTGGAGGCTCGACTCTTTGTAGAGTACTCCAAGGACAAGTTTGCATGTGGGGTTCTGGATGGGCAGGTGGCATATGACAGGTATAGGGTGGTCGATGAGATCATCTATTACAAGGACCGGATCTTCTTGACTGAGGAGTCTCAGCTCAAGAAGAAGGTACTCTAGGCATCACACGATTCACCTTTGGTAGGACATTAGGGGTTTACCAAAACCTACAGGGCCATTAGAAAGAGATTCTCATGGAAGGGCCTCAAGGAGGATGTGCTCCAGCACATCCGGGAGTGCAATGTTTCCCAGAGGAACAAGGAAGAGATGAGCCATCCCGCGGGTTTATTACAACCTCTTCCCGTTCCGGAGGGGAAATGGGAGAGCATTTTGATGGATTTCATCACAAGGTTGCCCACGGTACAGGGCAATGATTGTATCTTTGTCGTCGTTGATCAACTGACGAAGTACGCACGTTTCTTTGCCATATCCGCACATTATACAGTAGCACAGGTGGCCGAGCTGTTCTTCAGGGAGATCTTCAGGCTACATGGTCTTCCTAAGACCATCGTCAGTGACAGGGACAGCCGTTTCATGGGTGGGTTTTGGCAGGAGCTTTTTCGATTGATGGGGACGGAGTTGACACCAAGTACCAACTATCACCCACAGACGAATGGGCAGACGAAGATAGTTAACAAGTGGCTAGAGGGCTACTTGCATAACTATGTTAGTGGGCAGCAACGAGCATGGCTGAAGTGGCTGCATCTAGGGGAGTCCTGCTACAATACTTCACATCACATGTCCATTGGTATGTCACCATTCTATGCCTTATATGGGTATCATCCTTTATATTTTATCGATGTGATGTTTGGTGATAGAAGGGCTCCTAGAGCCAAGATTTTGATCCAAGAGAGTCAGGGTATCCTCCGAGCTCTCAAGGATAACATGGTTATAGCGCAGAACTAGCAGAAGTTGTATGCTGACAGGAGTCGGGTGGAGAGGCAGTTTGAGGTAGGGGACATGGTCACCTACGATTACAGCCATACCGACAATCATCATTGAAGTAGAAGGGGGCTGAGAAGCTTAAGCCCCGCTTTTATGGGGCCATACAGGGTGATACGCAAGATTGGACAAGTTGCATATGAGTTGGAGCTGCCCCAAGGCAACAAGATTCATAACATTTTTCATGTATCATGCTTGAAGAAGGCATTGGGGAAGCAGGTGACCGTGACAGATGAGCTACCACCCATGGATGATGAGGGGCATTTGGTATTGCAGCTGGAGGCTATCATTGACACTAGGGAGAGGCAGTTGCAGAGCAGGACAATCCGGGAATTCTTGGTGAGGTGGAAGAAGTTACCGGATGAGGATGCCACTTGGGAGAGTGAGAAGATCTTACAACATTCATCACTTCAGTTGCTTGAGGACAAGCAACATTTTGCCGGGGGAGACTATAATATTCCTAATTAGCTATGGCTAATTGGAATATTCGATTTTGTAAATTTTTGCCTTCTATAGTTATTTCTAAATAAAAAGTGAGGAAGGGGGAACATAACTCACTTCAGAATAAAAAGTCACTTCCTAGGTAGCACAACGTTGTGACTTAAAAGGGAGCCAAGGGTGTCAAAGGGGGACGCAGAAATGAAGCCCACGCAAACACATGGAGGAACTGCGCAGGAGGAAAAGAACATGTGGCAGGAGGGGAATCACGCAGGAGGAGGTGAGCCTAGGGATTGTGAGAGGTAGAGGCTATAAAATAGATAGGAGCCCCCTCATTTTGGATCATTCAGTGATGTGCATTTTGGGCTAGTCGTTTCGACTTCTGAGCATGCTGGTTGTTTAGCTAGTCTGCAGCACTGTTTAGTGCATTGAGTGTCTCCGTTCGGAGATCTCACCCTTAGCCCCGAGGGACTTCGAGTTCTTGCTTGGGCAAGGTATTTCCTTTGGCATTTTAGCAACAGTTTTATGAGCATTTCAGTAGTAGTTTCAGCAGTGTTTTGGAGGACTGTGCAGCACTGGGAGAGGGATGCAGTTATTTCTGGTAGCAGTGTTGGATTGGGGTTTTGCGAGTGGATTTATGCCGTGAGATTGAGCAGGGGTCCAGCTCTTGTCTCATTAGAGGATTTTGGCTGGGTCTCAGGAAGTGTTTTAGGCAGATTTTAGAGGGGTTTTCTTCAGGGGTCAGCCATTCCAGGAAAGCTTTCTGGGTTTTTATGGGTTTCTTGAGTAGAGCCTGAATCTAGAGTTTCAGCTTTTTTTGAGGAGGGGAACAACCCCAAATCATCATTTTTATTCCAGCAGCAGTAGCAGCACAACAGTAGCATCCATGCAGAGAGGCCATTCTTGTCATTCTGAGAGTATTTATTCACTTGCCGTGTGCAAGTCGAGGTGCCATATGTCTAATCACCTCTTGTACTCATTTTATTGCTCAGTATAATAAAATGGCTTAGCATTTCTCGCCACATTTCTTGTGTATCTGCTTATATTTTCGGTTTACATTATTATATGTTATTCCACTGTTATTTTATCATTTCTGAGTTATTATATTATTTGCATGTATTTGGTTGGAGTTTTGCTGGGATTTGAGGAATATTCTGGGTTAGGAATATTACATTCCGACTGAGTAAGAAACCTTGGAGGTGGTGGCATAGGTTGAGGGATCGTTAGTGAATAGAACGGTGTGAATTTGTGGGTGCTGGTTGATTGGGGGCATGAGCCTATAGGTTGGAGGTTGCTACGGTTTGGAACTTTAGTCTGTTAGTAGTACCAGATGTGTATGTGGATTTGGCTGAGCTATTAACCCATGGTATCAAAGCCCCATCTCGGGGATGACCCATTGTTGAAATAAAAAAAGCAATGTGGACACTTGGCATGCTTCCAATCCCTAGCTAGGTTATCCACCATCACAAAAAACGATAACTAGAAAACGTGGTTTAGCGAGGCATCACACTAAGCCACTTGTAGCCATTTCAAAAGGTGCACACCAAACTAGCATGAATATGACCAAGTCCACCATTAATTTCTCACTTATATCATCCAAGTTCTCTAGGATATTCTCTAATTTTACATTATACAAGCTCTTCAAGCATAGCGATCCAAGGGCCAACGTGAATAATCTAGGGCCTAAATGGGGACTAACATGCGTGCTAGGTGATTAGGGGAAATCATGCAAGCTAGTTGGTGTCCAATGTGAACAAAGAAACCTACATTAGTACAAGAAGTTATCTTTTAATGAAGGAGGGATGCACCGGGGAGACCCGTATGTCTAAATACAGTTACAAAACTTCGTTACAAGTAGATTGGATTAGAGGAGTAAAACAATCGAAATGCTTGCCAATTTTTATGAGTTTTCATTAATTTCTTGAATCATGTTTCTAATCTACAAGATAAAGTATCCAATTCAAGCATTCACTTTCCGAGTTATACACATGTAAAGAGATAAATCCTCCAGTGATTCTCTCGACATTAATGGGCTTTAAGTGTTAGAAAATTCACATGATGATGATTCTTGTTGTCCAAGCTAAACATATTGTGCACGCATGCTCTTACTCAACACATAAGCTCCAATGGGATATAATATTTTCTTTGTCAAATTTCCTTTAGGCCAAAATTCCATATTTGGTTCCCCACAATAATTTTAAAGAGGAATATTATGGATGTGTTGGCGATTTCTTATTTTTGTAGCGAAGGAATTCTTAAGGTGGAGGTTGTTGAGTTGGCTGCTCTGTGTAACATATGATCCTAATGGAGATATGCTAATTGTTGCCACCTTATTACCCTTTGGAGAAATGTTGGCTAAGCTTGATATAGGGATGAAATGACCCTTGGATTTGACTAAGCTATTACCCCATGGTGTCGAAGGGCCAACTCGAGGTCACCTATTGTTGACAGAAAAATAACAATTTTAACACTTGGAATGCTTCCAAAACCTAGTTAGGGTATCCAACATCAACAACAAACCATAACTAGAAAACGTGGTCTAGTGAGGCATCACACTAAGCCAGTTGTAGCACACGAATTTTCTTACTCAACACATTTGCTCCAATGGGATATAATATTTACTTGGTGAAATTTCCTTTAGGCCAAATTTCCATATTTGGTTCCCCACAATAATTTTAAAGGGGAATATTATGGATGTGTCGGCAATAAATTATTTTTGTTGCCAAGGAATTCTTAAGGTGGGGGTTGTTGAGTTGGCTTCTCTGTTTAACATATGATCCTAATGGAAATATGCTAATTGTTGCCACCTTATTACCTTTTGGAGAAATGTTGGCTATGCTTGGTGTAGGGATGCAATGACCCTTCAATTTCATTCATTAGACACCCTTAGTTTCAAGCTATGGACCACATTATTGTTAGTGGGCACCCACTAACACTAATGTGTCCCATAGCCTAAAGCTAAGGGTGTTTAATGAATGACATCCAAGGGCCATTGCAATATACAAGATAAAGAGTCAAGAGCTCACTCTCCAGGCTGTACACATGTGAAGAGCTCAATCCTCAAGTGTTGAACTGTCCAAGCATGTGTTCCAAATGTCAAGCACTTCTCAAAGCAAGGATCCTTGTTGTCTAATTCGAGCATCCAAGCATCCAATGATCTTCCGAAACAAATTCTACTCACTATTATATTAAATTAGCATTTGACACAACATTAGAAACTACTTAATTTCCAATTATCCTATGACAAGTTGGTACATGTCGTTCAAGGTTATCATAGGATAAGACACTTCAAATGTTTCGAAACACTAGCTTGGAATTCTTAAGGTGGAGGTTGTTGAGTTTCCTGCTCTCCCTAACATATGATTCTAACGGAGACATGCTAATTGTTGCCACGTTATTAACTTTTGGAGAAATGTTGGCTAATCTTGACATAGGGATGCAATGACCCTTGGATGTCATTCATTAGACACCCTTAGTTTAAGGCTATGGGCCACATTAGTGTTAGTGGGCGTCCACTAACATTAATGGGGCCTATAGCCTTAAACTAAGGGTGTCTAATGAATGACATCCAAGGGCCATTGCAATATACAAGATAAAGAGTCAAGTGCTCACTCTTCAAGGTGTACACATGTGAAGAGATCAATCCTCAAGTGTTGCACTCTCTAAGCATGGGTTCCAAATGTTAAGCACTTCTCATAGCGAGGGTCCTTGTTGTCTAATTCAAGCATCCAATTGTCCAACGATTTTACTCAACAAATTCTATTTACTATTATATTTAATTAGCTTTTGTACCCAACATTAGAAACTACTTAATTTCCGTGGGAATATAACCAAAAAGTTAGATCTACGAGTATAAAATGTATGGACATCAAGGTACTTCATTATACAACAAATGACGTTACAAGTAGATACCAACTAGCTTATGAAACATTGGCACATGTCCATTAAAATTTGACAAATACTAGGACCCTTGGAATGCTTCCAAACCCTAGCTAGGGTATCCAACATGAACAAAAAAGTATGACTAGCAAATATGGTCTAGCAAGACATCACATTAAGCCACTTGTTGCCACTTCAAAGGTTTCACAACAAACTAGCATGAATATTGCCAAGCCCACCATTAATCTCTCACTTATATCGTCCAATTCCTCTAGGAGACTCTCTAATCTTACATGGTACAAGCTCTCCAGGCATACTAATACAAGTCTTCGATGGGGTCTCTTCGCCACATATCCTACTTCCTTGTCACCCAAAGATATCAAACCCTAGTAGGTCATGCCTTCTCTAGAATTTGGTTGTCACAAACCCTAGCTCCTTCAACCCTCGCATCAATACAATTGTAACAACTCTAATATAGGTTCATTAACGAAAAGAAATTATTTGATGACTACTATATTCTATTTACAATGATGGGCACAAGATGCTAAATTAGCATATATGAGCATCACCATAAACTACTCTAATCTCTATGTGAATATATGGTCAAAATTAGATCTTCAACTAAAGAAATTGTGGATAGAGATGTATCTGATCTATACAAACAATAAAGTTAGAATTACATACCAATTAGCCTATGACAAGTTGGTACATGTCGTTCATGGTTATCATAAGATAGGACACTTCAAATGTTTCCAAACATTAGCTAGGTATCCACCATCAACAATACACCATAACTAATGAAGATGGCCTAGCAAGGCATCACACTAAGCTACTTGTATCCACTTCAAAGAGTGAACAACAAACTAGCATGAATACCTACAAGTCCACCCTTGCTTCCCTGCACACATAGCCCGACGACCCTTACATGTAGAAAAGGGTGTACACTGCATATGTGAAGGTTGATGGGGGATGTGAGCTAGGAGGTTGGAGGATTCAAGGGTTTGATATAAGGACTTGGAGCATACTTGGAAAGCTCTAAGAGTAACAATAACTCTTGGATCCACAGGAGTCTGAGAACGTCTCGTTTCGACTGAGTAAGACGCCCTGGAGATAGTGGCATATGTTGAGGGATCGCTAGTGCAAAGAACGGTGTGCATGCTTGGGTGCAGGTTGATTGGGGGAGTGAGCCTATAGGTTGGAGGTTGCTACAGTTTGGGACCTTAGTCTGTTAATGGTGCCAGACGCGTAAGTGGAATTGGCTAAGCTATTACCCCATGGTATCAAAGCTCCAATTCAAGGAGGAATTCTTCCAAACCTGGGCTAGGTTATCCGCCATCAACAACAAACCATAACTAGAAAACGTGGTCTAGCGATGCATCATGCTAAGCCACTTGTAGCCACTTCAAAGGGTGCACACCAAACTAGCATGAATACCACCAAGTCCACTATTAGTTTCTCACTTATATTATCCAAGTCCTCTAGGATATTATCTAAGCTTATATTATACAAGATCTTCAAGCATAGTGATCCAAGGACCCAGGTGAATAATCCAGGGCCCAAGTGGGGACTAACATGCATGCTAGCTGTTTAGGGGAAGTCATGCAATCTAGTTGGTGTCCAAACTGAAGAAAGAAACCTGAATTAGTACAAGAAGTTATCTTTTAATGAAAGAGTGTAGCATAGGGGAGGCCCGTATATATAAATACAGTTACAAAACTTCGCTATAGGTAGATTTGATCAGAAGAGTAAAACAATCGAAATGCTTGCCATTTTTTCTGAATTTTCGTTAATTTTTGAATCATATGCCTAATGTACAAGATAAGGTATGCAATTCAAGTGTTCACTTTCCCAGTTGTACACATGTAAAGAGATAAATCCTCCAGTGATGCTTTCTCATGTCTTCTCTAGATTTTGGTTGTCACAAACCCTAGCTCCTTCTCTGCTTCATCGCAGTGCTTTGTTTTGAAGCCGAGAGCTTCTAGATTCTACATTTACATTTACTTAGATTATAGATGTATTTTCTGGTTTTTAAAAAGAAGTGTTAAAGGGGACCGTTTGGTCCATTGGCTTGGCATGATGTAATCATTGTAACCGACAGTCTCGTTGATCTATTACGATCATTTGTTAGACATTAATAAGATTATCTTATCTTATATTGTTTAATATAGGTTCATTAATGAAACACAATTATTTGATGACTACTATATTCAATTTACAATGAAGGGCACAAGATGCTAAATTAGCATATATGAGCAAAACCATAAACGACTCTAATCTCTATGTGAATATATGGTAAAAATTAGATCTTCAACTACAAAAATTGTGGATAGCAATGTACTTCCTTTATACAAACAATAAAGTTAGAAGTACATACTAATTAGCCTATGACAAGTTGGTACATGTCATTCATGTTTGTCATATGATAGGACACTTCAAATGTTTCCAAACACTAGCTAGGGCATCCACCAGCAACAACAAACCATAACTAGTGAAGATGGCCTAACAAAAAATCAAACTAAGATACTTGTAGCCACCTCAAAGAGTGAACAACAATACTAGCATGAATACATACAAGTCCACCCTTGATTCCCACATACATAGCCGGACGAACCTTAGGTGCAGAAATGGGTGTACACTGACTATGTGCAGGTTGATGGGGGATGTGAGCTAGGAGGTTGGATGATTCAAGGGATTGATATAAGGACTTGGAGCATACTTGGCAAAGTCGAAGAGCACAAGAACTCGCAGAGCCACAGGAGTCTAAGAACATCTCTTTTTGGCTGAGTAAGACATCCTGGTGGTTGTGGCATAGGTTGAGGGATCACTAGTGTAGATAACATTGTGCACTCTTGGTAGCAGGTTGATTGGGGGCATAAGCCTTTAGGTTGAGGTTGCTATGGTTTGGCACCCTAGTCTGTTAATGGTACCCGATGTGTATGTGGATTTGGCTGAGCTTTTTCCCCATGGTGTCGAAGCCCCTGATCGGGGATGACCCATTGTTCAAAGAAAAAGAACAGTGTGGACACTTGGAATGGTTACAAACCCTAGCTAGGGTATCCACAATAACCAACAAACCATAAATGGAAAACGTGGTCTATACCACCAAGTCCACCATTAATTTCTCACTTACGTCATCCAAGTCATCTAGTATATTCTTTAAGCTTACATTATACAAGCTCTTAGAGCATAGTGATCCTAGGGCCCATGTGAATAATCCAAGGCCTAAGTGGGGACTAACATGTGTGCTAGGTGTTTAGGGGAAGTCATATAAGCTAGTTGGTGTCGAATGTGAACAAAGAAACCTGAGTTAGTATAAGAAGTTATCTTTTAATGAAGGAAAGTTGCACAAGGTAGGCCCATATGTCTAAATACAATTACAAAACTTCATTACAAGTAGATTTGATCATAGGAGTAAAGCAATCGAAACGTTTCCCAATTTTTCTGAATTTTCGTTAATTTCTTGAATCATGTGCCTAATCTACAAGATAAGGTGTCCAATGCAAGAGTTCACTTTCCAATTTGTACACATGTAAAGAGATAAATCCTCTAGTGATGCTCTCTACATTAATGAGCTTGAAGTGTTAGACAATTCACACGATGAGGATTCTTGTTGTCCAAGCTGAACATATAGGGCATGACTGCTCTTACTCAACACATGTGCTCCAATGGGATATAATATTTACTTGGTCATATTTCCTTTAGGCCAAAATTCCATATTTGGTTCCCCACGATAATTTTAAAGGGGAATATTATGGACGTGTTCACAATTTCTTATTTTTGTTGCCAAATAATTCTTAAGGTGGAGGTTGTTAAGTTGGCTGCTTTGCCTAACCTATGATCCTAAAGAAGATATCCTAATTGTTGTCACCTTAATACCTTTTGGAGAAATGTTGGCTAAGCTTGATGTAGGGATTCAATGACCATTGGATATCATTCATTAGACACCCTTAGTTTAAGGCTATGGACCACATTATTGTTAGTGGGCGCCCACTAACACTAATGTGGCCCATAGCCTTAAACTAAGGGTGTCTAATGAATGACATCTAAGGGCCATTACACTATACAAAATAAAGAGTCAAACGCTCACTCTCCAAGGTGTACACATGTGAAGAGATAAATCCTCAAGTGTTGCACTCTCCAAGCATGGGTTCCAAATGTCAAGAACTTTTCATAGGAAGGATCCTTATTGTCTAATTCAAGCATCCAATCATCCAATTTTCTTACTCAACAAAATATACTCACTATTATATTAAATTAGCATTTGTACCCAACATTAGAAGCTACTTAATTTCCATGGGAATATACTCTAAAAGTCATATGTATAAGTATAAAATGTGTGTTCATCAAGGTACTTTGTTATACAACAAATGAAGTTACAAGTACACACCAACTAGCTTATGAAAAGTTGGCACATGTCCATTAATCTTGACAAATACTAGCAAGGCATCACACTAAGCCACTTGTAGCCACTTCAAAGGGTGCACAACAAACTAGCATGAATACCACCAAGCCCACAACTAATCTCTCACTTATATCATCCAATTCCTCTAGGAATGTTATGGATGTCTTGGCAATTTGTTATTTTTGTTGCCAAGGAAATCTTAAGGTGGATGTTGTTGAGTTGGTTGCTCTACTTAACATATGATCCTAATGGAGATAGGATAATTGTTGCCACCTTATTACCTTTTGGAGATATGTTGGCTAAGCTTGACGTAAGGCTACAATGGCCCTTGGATGTCATTCATTAGACACCCTTAGTTTATTTCTATGGACCACATTAGTGTTAGTGGGCGCCCAGTAACACTAATGTGGCCCATAGCCTTAAACTAAGAGTGTCTAATGAATGACATCCGAGGGCCATTGGAGTATACTAGATAAAGAGTCAAGCTCTCACTCTCAATGGTGTACACATGTTAAGAGATCAATCCTCAAGTGTTGCACTCTCCAAGCATTGGTTCCAAATGTGAAGCACTTCTCACAAATTCAGGGATCCTTGTTTTCTAATTCAAGCATCCAATCCTCCAATGATCTTACTCAACAAATTATACTCACTATTATATTAAATTAGCATATAAACCCAACACTAGAAACTACAAGCTCTCCAAGCATAGTGATCCAAGTCTTCGATGGGGTCTCTTTGCCACATATCCTATTTCCTTGTCACCCAAATATATCAAACCCTAGTAAATCATGTCTCCTCTAGATTTTGGTTGTCACAAACCGTAGCTCCTTAAACCCTTGCATCAATACAATTATAATGACTCTAATATGGGTTCATTAACGAAACACAATTATTTGATGACTACTCTATTCAACTTACAATGATGGGAACAAGATGTTAATTTAGCATATATGAGCAACACCATAAACATCTCCAATGGAATCCTCCCAAAGTATGTTGATCATGCCGTGATCCAATGTACCACCATCATACCAAAACGACCCAGGCAGTCCCCTCACAAACTGATCGGGCATTGGGTCTCCAGTTTCCCCGATGCCTAAACATGCCTACTGACTCTCACCCTGACCTATGACCAAATCCATATTACTAACCCACTCCATCGAGCACTAACTCAGAACTTTCACCATCCAATACCAAGGGAAGGATCGAGAGCATGAACTCCCGTACACGGAACTAACCCTCTATCATGCGAAGGTTCCACCCTATGCAACTCATGTCGCCTCATCTCACCATCCTGGTCAATGCATACAATCTATTGAGGTGACTCTGCCTCTCCCTCTCCAATGTGCAGTGATAACCTACTAGTGCTACCAACATCATATATGTATGTCTAAGTAGGGCTACCCATCACTCTAATGTGCACTCCAGCTGAACCATTAGGGAACCCAACCATTCCCAATCGTGAGTCAGTTTTGTCTTTGATTCGGCACAAACTGCTCTTATGCCCTCCAACTCTTCTTTCTGTAGTAGAATGGCCTCTTGCATTGTTATTGCCTTCTTTCTCAATGCTAGAAGGCCAACCCAAAGCTGATGAAACTGTGGAGCGCGGCTATCATCTGTAAACTCGGCCATCGCTCTCGACCCCTCCATCTCTTCTAATACCTCGTCAACGACATGTATGCCTCCAGGCACTGCATCAACCTTTTGTAGGTGGCCATCGCCTAGAACCTCGGTCATAGCACTGGGTACCTCATCAACTGTCAACATCTCATCAATAGATGGACCTTAGAGTGTATGCTCTACTCCCTTAACCAAGGTGTTAGCTGGTACATCCAAAGAGGTCTCCAAGAATGGTGACTCCGGTGCCGCACCAGGTATATCGATGTGCCCCTCACCATCCTGTGTGTCCTCATGCTCAATCTCCTCCTGTCATGTTCTGAAAAGGAAATAACAGTGCTAAACAAGAAAAATACACATACGACACAAAATTTCAGACAACAATATAACACCCATAAAATTGCACCAGAATTGCGCCAAACTAAGCCATGTTATTATCAAAGGAGAGTATAATGAATGGAATGTGAGCACTTGGCTTGCCAAAGCAAGCTAGACAATCCCAATTGAGAAAAATGTTGCTCGGATTTAAAGGAAAGATTTCTCCTCAATGTTTTGTGCTGGCCCTAGAAATTCTACAACTACTAGCTGGAAGAAACCCATGTTTGAGCCTCCAAATGTGCTCAGAAAATTCCACCAAATTAATATTGAGCTCTCTACCAAAAACATAGAAAACCCACAAAGGGTTTGGCCTATCTCCAAGCCAAAGTCAAACCCACAAAATGGTGTAAATTCCCCAGCTAACTAGCAATTCACTTTCTTATAAGAATTACAATTTCATACTTTAATATCACCCAAAAAAGTTGGAAATTTTAACTACAAACTCCTCTCAAAAATCCCAGAAAAACCCAGAAATGGTTTGACTGAATTTTGAATTTCCAAAATCGACCCCCAAAAGGTCCTACGCCCTCCAAAACTGCTGAAGCACACTGCCTGCCAATACACCAGCAAAATCCTCTTCAACGCTTTGGAAAAGTAGAAATCACCTCCGCCAATACTTTCCATATCTCTCCCAACACGGATCAGCCTATATGGTTGAGTCTCCATTCGCACGTGTGCCCAATCTCTTCCTTTTGTGCTGGTCTAGGAAGTTCGAAATCCCCACTGAATGACAGCTCTCTCCTCCAGCTAAAAAAAATCAACCAAATGGTAGAAAATCAGCAAAGCTTCTCTCCTGGAATTTCTCCTGGCAAAATCTCCCCTAACGAATGTCAAAATCACAACTCAGTTTCTCCTACTGCGTCCTCTAGAAATACGCACCACCCGGAGACACTTAATACAAATGTTGGAAACTACATTGAAAATCACCACCAAAAGATTATGGATGAACCTCTCTAGGGTGGCACTCTAATTCCCCCAAATAAAGGGTGAGTTCTCCGCTTGGAAAACTCTTTCTAAACAACAAGTGACCTGGCTAAGCAGCTCGAGCAACTAAAAAGAAATTTGATATGCCACAGATGTCAAATGAAGAGTGTTGCGTCCTTTTTGTAGATTTCGTGGAGACTTTTTCCCTCCTTCATGGATCCATCACTAATCCTTTGATTTCCCCCTCTTTCATTTTGAACCATTGGCTTAGGGAGTTCGTATTTCCTTGTGTGGGTGGGCCCCACATGCTACTAACAAAATCCCAAAGTAACTTACTTCTAGCTCCTAGGTCTTCTAAGAAAATGAAATGGACCACGTCACCTCCAAAATTGACCCCAAAATTTAGAAATTAATCCCGTTCCAAAGTAATTTAGGGAGGGACATTACACCTCCTCAAGCTCCTGACATCTTAAGCCCAGTCTCCACCAGTAGAAACGCCCCCAAGTCGCACCCTCTAACTGCCCTCCTCTACAGGATGATCTTGTTCTTGACCCATGCTTCTCCTCTAGCTCATCCAGCAAATGACGGATGGTAGGACAACCAAATTGGCCATATGTATGGGTGTTGTACTGTTGGGTTGTGCATGCATGCACATGGCTTCTTTATAGGGTATGACTCCACGTCTCCACCATTTGTTGCATCTTCTCTACCACCTGTTGGATTTTCCTCCTCAACTGTTGGTTCTGCCTCATCAACTCCTCCATGATCCTGTGTGTACTTTTCCCTGTCTGTGTCATTAGAGTGCCCATAAATTCACTAGTCACTATGCATGCACGACGAACACCTGCATGATCTTGCTAGCTCCCCAACAACTGGCCATGATCATGCTTTGATACCACTGTAATATTGCAAATAGAAATTTTACAGAGATAATCAAAGACATGCACATAAATAACAACATAGTAAATTTCAGTAAACACCCATGAAGATAAAATGCTCTAGAACACCAAAATGGCCA
The DNA here is from genome assembly GCA_000404065.3 of Pinus taeda. Taxonomy (NCBI): domain Eukaryota; kingdom Viridiplantae; phylum Streptophyta; class Pinopsida; order Pinales; family Pinaceae; genus Pinus; species Pinus taeda. Next base: position 38,188 of record APFE030950383.1, on the reverse strand, counting down.
ATTTTATTATAAGTAAACTGTTGGAGTACAATAAATTGGAAGGAGTGTACCTGGGCTTGTTCAAGGCTAGCTACAAGCCCCAAGTGATCAATCTCTCGATACCAAACTACTGCAATAGTTAGTTCCTCTAGAAATTTGCGTTGGCCTAGCTTTTCTACACTGTTGGCTGACTTGGCCGCTTGATTTGGCCCCTCAAAATTGCCCAAAAAATTCTTTAAATTTATGGCTATGATACTTGTCAAAAACCTAGAAAAACCTACAAAGGGTTTGCTTTGGTTTTGACCCTCCAAATTCAACCCCAAATAGCTTGGCCCTCCTCAAATACCAGAGCGCTCGACCTGTACCAGAAAATGATGAATTGTTGCTGCAAAATGCTAGCAATCTCCCCACAATTTCCCTACAAATGAAATCCTAGCAGCTCAGCCCCTAAATGCTCAAACCAACACCCCACACAACAATCACCCAAGAAGAATTGTGCAGGCTTGTGAGGGATGACGCAGTAGAAATCTTCAGCAATCGTACAGCAGTGAGGGACTCCCTTTTGCCTCCCAAAGTCTCCCTCCTTTGGCTTGAATCTGACCAAGAACACCCTTGCAGCAATAAAGACTCCAATTTCTGGCACCACTTCGCCTAATGATTGCATGGCCTCTCCCTCTACATCCCAGCTAAACCACAATAGCGTGTACCTGTGTGATGTCCCTCTCCCAACATCCAAAGCAAGAGAAAATCCTTCCTAGGGTGGTACTCGAAGTCCCCCGAAGAAAGGTTGAGCTTCACTCCTTGGGAAGCTCTTGTCCTAAGCAACACTTGTAGCTTAGCTAAACAACTAGAGTGACAATTAGTTATCAAAATGTCAAAAGCCCCCAAAATGATGTCTCTTCCTTCTATTTTCCTAAGGGGTTTGAATTCCTATTTTTGGGTGGCCCCCACATCCCACTACCAATTTAATTTTTCCTTTTCTCTAATGTCAGTGGCCTCAATCTCTCCAAAAATTAAGTGGAGACTCCCTCTACCCACTTTCCCCAAGTTTACCTACCAAAATATTTTGCAACACCCAATGGAAAAAATGGAAATTCTTCTTAGCAAAATTAATTTAATTAGGACATTACAGTGCTCCCCACTAAAAATTGTTGGTCCTCAAGCAATTCTTGAACAAGCACCCTCTCATTTAGTTGACCGCAACAGTCTCTGCACACAATATGGGGGTCCCAAATGTACCACCCAACCATCCCTGATCTTTACCCTGTCCCACTAAGATCCCAAGCCATCCTGATCAACATGAGGTATCCCTTGCTCTACTCATTGTCCACCAAACAACCTTTGCATATTGCCACTAAGTAGAGCATCGTGGTATTATAAGATCCTGATCATCTCCTCGTGAAACTGCTCTATCAAATAGTCCCTCTTGTGTGCTTTAGGAGTGGACTCCTAAAGATGTAATCCAATCCTGGCGGGATTGAACCCTTGTCTTCTTGAGCTTCCCCGAAACTCCTCTTGCTAATCACCCTACCACACAGTCAACGAATCACTAAAACCCAATGGAAGATTTGGATGACCTTCCCCTATAGAAACCAGCTCACCTCTACGGGTAGCCAAACTATTATTCGAGAATCCCTTTCCCATGTAGAAGGAACCTATCCTGTTGACATCATGACACCCCGATCATGCTTTACTACTCAACATGCTCGTATCGGGACCTCCACTCTGATAACGCTGGTCACTGTTAGGAACAACCTTCTAGGGAAACTCTGCAATGTCCACCACTCCTCGTCTAGCCTCAATCTTGAGCAGCAACCTACCTCGCCATATAACGAAGGTCTTAGTGAATCCCCATGTGTGAGCCTGGGAGAGAAATGGATCACCCTCCATCATAACCCTGCCCATCGAGAAGTGGAGTGATCCACTCACCAACAAGATCCCTAGATCCCCAGCTGTAATGGGAGCTCACAACTCCCACTCCTCATTGACTGCCATTGCATAGCACTGCTACCTGTTAGAACCCACTTGATCCTCATCTCTGACCCCTGTATGTATGCCATAGGTGGACCCCAAGTATTTGGACTTTGTCCCATGCATGCCATCCACCCTGCTCCTGCCAAACCGCACAATGAAATCTGTTATCCCAGCTCCTGATGATGCACCCGAACAATGCTAGGAGTTTAGACACCCTCCTATAGATGAAGTCTACCATCCACTGTCCTTCATGCATATGTAGTGCCTCAAACTGCCTCAAGAAAAGTGTACAATGAGTCTCCCTAGCAATCACCTCCCCAAGTGTGAGCCCAAGGGTGGAACATCTCCCTCGACAGTAGACCACGCTATCCCTAAGTCGGTATCTGTCGGGTCGTGCACCCACCAAATGCTTCAACTGGAGCATCTCCCTCCTGCCCATGAAACACTTTGTGTCATCTAGCTATCTAGGGTGAGCCTCCCATGTCCTGCTACCTGTATTGATGGCATCATGGGGCAGCAACCCAACCCTCAACAACTGTAAGCCATGCTAGAGAGCGATAAGTATGTAAGTCCCCACGAGTATGACCAAGAGTTTGCATGGACACAGAAAGGTAATCCCATGGGTGCCCCTCTCTCTGTCCTGGTCCTGCTGATAACTCCATCGAAGACCTGACTCTATTGAGCATGATGTCCCCATCCATACGGGGTGAGGTGCATCCAATGGTACGACTCCTTTCCCTCCATGGTGTAAACTCGCGCACCACAACACACCATCGTGCATCTACGTGCTCATCGACAAACCACTACTCAATGCTACATACTCCTACACACCACTGAATTCTGGGATCTAAAACTCAAATAGTACGTGTCGATCCGCACCCTACTGGTATCGCCTCCTCCATTGTCATATCACCATACCCTATGATGCATGGACCTTGCCTCTAAATCCTTGCTGAGAGACACAAAAAGAGAATCCCCATACGTACCAGTGGTGATGCCACCACTGTGCAGCTCCTCAGTGACCCCTGAGTCCCAACTAACTACTGAGAGTCCCTGGGCCCAAACAAGGGATTATTTGGTGGCCTGCTAATACCACCTCCAACAGATTCCTATGAAAGTATGACGTTCATCTTGTGATTCTATGTACGACCGTCATCCCAAAACAACCTAGGGAGTCCACTCACAAATTAACTAGCCACTGGCGCTGACTGAGACTCCCTTAACAATTACTTGCACTCAACTGCTGGGTCATTGTAATGTTCCAAACATAAACAAACAATGATATACAAATAAAAAACAATTCTCAACACAATTTTTTTAACAAACAACACATGCTCATAAAAACTCCATAAGTAGAACTAGCTAAGCCATTATATTAATTAATTGAGTAGTACAATAGTATGGATGAATGCACCTGGGCTTGCCTCAGTGGCAAGCATGACAGAATCTAGGTGATGAAACAATGATATCAAGTACTGGAAAATGTCTGCTCCTCCAATGCTTTGTGCTACCCAGAAAACAACACTGCAATAAACTCCACTTCCGCTGCTCGGAAAATGCTACAAATTCCGCCCCAAGCTCCTTGACCAAAACCCACAAAAACCTGGAAATGGTTTGGCCCGATTGGGACCTCCCAAAATCGACCCCCAAAGGCACTGTGCAATCCCCAATAATTATGCACTGTCTCTTCCTCCCACACACTGCCTCTGCACTAGCCCAGGTAGTGCGAAAGTCACCCTGCCAACCCAGAAGCTCAATCAACTCCCAAACTCTCCCAGATGCTAAAAATACTCCCTAGCCTCCTCTCTGGAAAACCTTACATCAAATCTCCACTGCTAAGCACCACCAATGAACTCAGCCTCCTACCCACTATGTCCCCTAGTAGTACGCACAACCTAGAAGGGAATGCTACTACTAGGAATTAGAATCTGATCCTCCACCTGAAGAAATGAAGAAAAACTTCCTAGGGTGGCACTCGAAGTCCCTTGAAGAAAGGATGAGCTCTTCGCTTGAAGAACTCATGCTAAACAACCATTGACTCGGCTAATAAGCTCGAGCAACCAAAGAGAAATTGATATACTCCAATAAGATGAATGAAATGAGTAGAGCTACCTTCCTTATATAGGTTTAGTGCAGCACTTTTTTCGTCCATTTTCTCTCCTTCGTGGGTCTGTCACTAAGCCATCGATTTTCCCTCTCATGCAATTAGATCCATTGGCTTAGGAAGTGCTTATTTTCCTTGTGTGAACAAAACCAAACTAACTTACTTCTAACTCCTAAGTCTCCTAATAAAATCAAATGGGACCCATCTCCTCCAAAATTGGCCCCAAAATGTAGAAATAAATCATGCTCCAAAATAATTTAGGAAGGGACATTATAGTCCTCCCCACGAAAAATTGCTTGTCCTCAAGCAATGCTTGAATAAGTGTCCTCTCTGACTGTTGATCACCACTGTAACCACCAATAATACCAGGGTCCTAAATGTACCATTGAGTCATCCCAATCTTAGCACTGTGCTGACATGAAGGAATCCCTCGATACCTAGGTCCCAAGCCATCCTCATCAATGTGAAGCACACCTTGCTCCACTCGCTATCCAACCAGATACAAGTACTAGAAGCCCTCTGCATACTAGCAATAAGTAAAGCATCATGATAACGTAGGACTCTACCCAACTCCCCATGAAATTTCCCTACTGAGTAGTCCATCTCATGCACTACAAGAGTAAACTCTTGAAGATGCAAATCCAATCCTGGTGAAATTGAACCCTCGTGTACCCGGGCCTCCCCTGATCTCCTGTTGTTGATCATCCTGCCACACTGGTGAAGTTCCCCACACCATCAATGAATCACTTAAACCAAATGGAATATTTGGATGACCCTGCCTTGCAGAAACTAGCTCACCTCTACAGGTGGTTGAACTGCGTAGCCCTGTTATGCTAGAATCCCCTGCCCATCGCAGAAGGAACCTATCCTACTGACATCATGACACTTTGGTCATGAATGACTACCTAGCATGCTCATACCTGAACCTCCACTCCCATAACTCTCGGCCATAATCTATGCGATGATTGAGGCTAGGCCAATCTTGCCAAAGTGACTCAACAGTGCCAGCGCCTATCATTACATGGCTAGCCCAAATTGTGAGCAACAATCTTCCTTATGCTATAGTGAGGACTTCTGTGGTTGCCCATGTGTTCACCTGCAAATGAATCAATGCACTTGTTATCCCGATCATGCTCACTGAGGAGTGGAGTATCCCACCAATCCACTGGATCCCTGAATCCCTTAACCATATTGGAGGTCCACAACCCCCAATCCTCTCTGTCTGTCGCTTTGATATGCTACTAGCTATTGGGACCTTTCAGTGCCCCGTCTCTGCCTCTTGTAGGTATCCAATAGTGTGAAAATTCTATCACTGCAACAACTGATTTACTTTTCCTACCTATTTCACCATAAGTTATTCACGAAATTACTTCAATAAACATTAAAATAAATACTGCTACAGATATCATACTAAAATACAGAAACAAATATATGCACAAGAATCAACACATTGACACTGTTATTTTGGACTAATGTCCCCGAAAAAATCCAATGTGGGAAAACCGGTGGAGCAAGGGAGGATTTTATTATTCAACAAATTTATAGTACAACATGGTGCCAAACTGGCTTACCCATGGATAGACAAAATTTCTAGCACTTCTTCTGAAGCCAGTGTCAGCCCTACTGACCTCTGCTTGACCTGAAACCCTTTGCGTTAGCTTATTGAGACTCTGTGCAACACCTTTGGCCTTCTGCATCACTCCTACAGCCTCTGCGTGGATGACGCAAGCCCTACTGGCTCTGCGTAGTCTATGTTGCCTCTGTGTGGCTCCCTCTGGCCCTATGTCTACCTTTTCTGCCTCTGTGCTGATCTCCCATCTCTCTGTTTCGTACTTGCTGCCTCCTGATTGCTATCCAGACCATTGGTTCAATTTCTCACCTAAAACCGCTCCAGAAATTGAACTTACTGGTCTCCCTCAGTGCGTTCTCCAGGTGACCCTCAAGCCTCCTCTTATACCTTTCTTGTTGACAAATCAACGACTGAGATTAAGTCCCTAATCAACGGCTAAGATTATATCTGGCTTGATCCATGACGTTTGGACCATTCTAACACAATTTTATATTAATACACATTAATATTTTATTTTTCCTAAGTTTAAACTTAGGGACTCCCTTAAAAATATTAATTATTTTAATATCTCCCAAACTGTTTAGAATCTACCCAAACCCTTTCTGGGTATTGGATTTATCATGTGCCTTAGCTTGTCCACCGATTTTCGTGGCTAGAGCACATCTGATGCTACCCCAAATCAACACTCCCTCTTAGCGAGGACTATACTCTAGTAATACTCCTCACTGAGTATCACTTTGATCATCCGACATTGGTCCCTATGCTGATGCTAAGCTTCCCTGCCCAACATCCTCTGCACTGCTGCATCCTGTATTGCTGCCCATGATTCTGCTACTGCCACTGCTGCATCTGTACAACAACTCCCTCTACATCCGTGTTGCTGCTGGTCCTTTCTCCCAACATTGCATTCACACTGCAACTCCCTCTGCATTTGTGCTGCTGATGGTCCTTTCTCCCAACACTGCATTTGCACTACAACTCCCTCTTCATTCATGCTACTAACACACTCATTTGTACTTCTAAAAGGGGTTCCTTACCATCCCCATCTTTTCCTTGAATTAGCCAAATATTGACTTTTCAAGGGCCTTGGTGAGGATATCTGCCACTTGTTTTCCTGTAGGAGTGTAGCTCAACTGTACAGCTCCTTATTGGACACAGTTTCTGACAAAGTGACACCAGATATGCTTCGACCTATCATGAAACACTGGATTCTCAAAGAGTTTGATGCAACTCTGATTATCACACATGATCCTGGTCGCCTCCATATTTTTTCTAAATAGGTTCATCAGTAGTTTTCTAAGCCATATGGCCTCACACGACGTTGTGCTTGCTGCCATATATTCTGCCTTAGATGAGCTCAGAGCCACAAACTTTTGTTTCCTACTGCACCAGGAGGTCATTCTTGATCAAATGTTGAAACAGTACCCAGAGGTACTTTTCCGATCCACTGAACTTCCTACCCAATCTATACCAGTAAATCCACTCAACCTGATATCCTTCCCCTTGGTGTATAAGAGCCCATAATCAATTGTTCCCTGTGAATACCTGAGAACGTGTTTGCCTGCTGCCCAGTGTGCCCTCTTTGGTTCCACCATGAACTGATTGAGGGTGTTGACAGCATAGAAAATATCTGGCCTAGTATTGACTAGATACATCAGGGACCTTATGAGCCATCGGTATAGGGTGGGATCGACATCCTTTTCTTCTGATGCATCAATCTTTTTCCAGTTGGTGATCATTGGAATAGCCATATGTCTACAGTCTCCCATCCAAAACCTCTTTAGGATTTCTATAGCATACCTCCCTTGCCCAAGGAAGATTTCTCCTTTTTGCTGCCAAACTTCCAACCCTAGGAAGTAGTGCATTCGTCCGATATCCTTCATATCGAACTCTGTGGCTAGGTTCTTCTACCAGTCCTCAATGAGTTTGGATGATCCTGTCAAAAAGAGATCATTCACATATAATACTAAGATAAGTGGCTCATTCTCTACGACCAGATAGTAGAGATTCGGATCCATGTCACTCTCGACAAACCCCATGTTCTGCAAGTAGCCATCTATTTGACGATGCCATGCTCTCGGTGCCTGGTTCAGCACATACAAGGCTTTCTTCAGTCTACATACATGAGTCTTCTTCTCATGAGTTTCAAAGCCCTCTAGTTGTTCAATGTATACCTCTTCTTCTATTACCCCGTTCAGAAGTTCCATCTTGGCATCCATCTGATCAATGTCCCATCCCATCTGGGCTACAAGAGATATCACAGTCCTAATAGATTTATACCTGGCTATTGGGGAGAAGGTTTCCTCATAGTCAATCCCTTCCTTTTGAGCGTACCATAGCCTTGTATTTCTCAACACTGCCATCCGCAACATATTTGATCTAGTAGATCCATCTTGAACCTACCATAGATCTGTCTTGAGGCCTTGAAACCACCTCCCAGACATTCAGCATTATGGAGTTATACTCCTCTACCATCGCTTCTAGCCAGACCTGATGCTGAGTTGCCTCCTTGAAACTGGCAGGCTCTCCATCCTGAGCTACTAATGCCTAATATCTCTCTTATTGTTTTCGCTCCCTCTTACTGTTCCTTGGCTCATCGATGAAGTTCTTTGTATCACGCAGAATTTGACGAAGTTCCCTGCTAGTTCTTCCTCTGCCAGCAGGTGCTTCTGTTTGCTCCTCCTCCTCATCCTGAGAATCTTCCTAACCCGAGGAAGAATTCTTCACTTATGTTGGTTGAAGAGGCATGACCAACGGATCCTCTTTTGACTACTCCTTGGAAGGCATTTCACGAGATCTTTTGAAAGCTCTTCCTCCATGAACTTTACATCTCGTCGTACTATTACCTTCCTACTCCCTGGAAGATGGATTCTGTATGCCTTAGCATTCTCGCCTTATCCCATCATATATCCCTTTACTGCAGTCTGAAATGACTGACTTCAGGCGTCTTCCCAGTGAAGACATTCTCTGGAGTAATCTTGCGCAATGCGTGATGAGGAGTCCTGCTCTGAATGTAGACAACTGTGTTGCATGCTTCAACCCATAGGAATTTTGGCATATCCTGATCATACAACATGGCCTTAGCTGCTTCTATAATAGTCTAGTTTTTCCATTCTGCCACCCCATTCTGCTCTGGATTGTAGGGAGCTGTCCACTCTGTTCTGATGCCCTCCTTAGCGCAATAATCAGTGAAGATCTTATCGACATACTCTCCACCATTATCTGAGCGCAAAAATTTTATTTTCTTCCCAGTCAAATTCTCCACAGGAGCGTTGAACTCCTTAAATCGACAGAAAACATCATCCTTGGTTTTCAGAAAATAAATCCAAGTTTTCCTCGAGTGGTCATCATTGAAGGTGAGGAAATACTCAACACCACTAAGAGCTTTGACAGACATAGGTCCACAGATATCTGAGTGTATCAATCCTAGTACACTCTTGTCGTTGTGTTTGCTCCTAGGAAATGTCGCCTTGCCATACTTTCCTAGAGTGCATCCCCTGCATACATCATCTCACTCAGTACTCAGATTCGGAACCCTTGTTATAGTGCTTCTGAGAATTCTCAGAGCCCATGGTGCAAGTGACCCATCCTTTTGTGCCATAGTTTGTTCAATTCCTTGTCCCCATGACTGCCTATTAGTGCCATTGGTGATTCTAGTTGTAATCTATACAACTGATTACTTTTGATCCCGATCTGCACTTTCTTATTCCAGCTCGAGTGTTTGATGTATACCTTTTCCTTGATGAAGTAGACGTCATAGCCCTTGCTTTGTAGTTTTGACATGAATAGTAAGTTCATCCCCAATCCTAGTACATGTAGAACATTTGTGGCACGGAACCGCTCTCCCGATTCTGTCTGAAAAGCTATGGTACCCTTCCCTACTAGAGTACACTTTGCCTTGTTCCCCATGGTGATCTGAAAGTTCATCTTCTCTTCTCGATATTCTGAGAAAGACTCTATGATTCCTGTCATATGCCACGAGGCTCCACTGTCTATATACCATACTTCTGATGATGCAGCACTAGTCATGCACGCCACTTCTTCTTCTAGATTGAAAGCCAACATAGAAAAATCGAAATCTCTCTCTTGTGTAATCTTCTGAAAATTTGTGAGTCCCCTGAGGTGGATGCCTCTGCATTGTGGTCTCAACCCATAACTGATTTTCCCTTTCTGCCTCTGATTCCTTGCTCTGATACCATGTGAAAATTCTATCACTGCAACAACTGATTTACTTTTCCTACTTATTTCACGATAAGTTATTCATGAGATTACTTCAATAAACATTAAAATAAATATTGTTGTAGATATCACACCATAATATAGAAACAAATATATGCACAAGAATCAACACATTGACACAGTTATTTTGGACTAATGTCCCCAGAAAAAACCAATGTGGGAAAACTGGTGCAGCAAGGGAGGATTTTATTATTCAGCAATGGACTAGTACAACAGGGTGCCAAACTGGCCTACCCATAGATAGACAAAATTTCCAACACTTCTTTTGAACCCAACGTCAGCGCTACTGACCTCTGCGTGACCTGAAACCCTATACGTCAACTTGTTGAGACTTTGCACAGCCTCTCTAGCCTTCTGCGTCACTACTGCAGCCTCTGCGTGGATGACACAGGCCCTGCTGGCTCTGCGCAGTCTATGTTGCCTTTGCATGGCTCCCTCTGGCCCTGCATCTGCCTTTTCTGCTTCTGTGCTAATCTCCCGTCTCTCTGTTCCATAGTTGTTGCCTCCTGACTGCTCTCCATACCACTGGTTCAATTTCTCAGCTAACCCCGCTCCAGAAATTGAACTGACTGGTCTCCTTTAGTGTGTTCTCCAAGTGACCCTCAAGCCTCCTCTTATACTTTTCTTGTTGGCAAATAAACGGTCGAGATTAAGTCCCTAATCAATGGCTAAGATTAGATCTAGCTTGATCCATGACTTTTGGACCATTCTAACACAATTTTATATTAATACACATTAATATTTTATTTATCCTAAGTTTAGACTTAGGGACTCCATTAAAAATATTAATTATTTGAATATCTCC
>APFE030950383.1:16051-27008 GCA_000404065.3 Pinus taeda | reverse complement strand
AAACACCATGTAACTCCCTCTCGATCACCTCCCCAAATGTAAGCCTAGGGGTGGAACATATGCTACCTCGACAATCAACTATGCCATCCCTAAGTTTGTAATCATCAACTCGTAGACGTACCAAGTGTCTCAACTGGAGAGTCTCCTCTCGGCCCATGACACGTGGTGTCTCATCCAAGTGCCTAGGGTGAGTCCCTCATGCCCTGCTGCTGGAATGAAGAGTGTCAAAGTGCAACAACCAAATTCTCTGTGACTGTAAGAAGCACTAGAGGATGATGGGTGGGTATGTCCCAAAGAGTATGATCAAGAGTCTGTCGGAATGCTCAAGAGTAATCCTGCGGACGACCCTCTCTCTGCCTTGGATCTGCTGATAACTCCCTTGAGGCCCTGCCTCCACTATACATGGTTTCCCAAAATGCTCGACATTGTCGTCATCAATCCTAAGTGAGTTGCGTCCAATGGTACACCTATTGTCCCTGTCCATAAGTCTCCCTGGAGGCAACGCTCCAAGAGCTCATTGCGTCGCATCATGTGTCTCTGCATCCCACCAAATATCATCGCACTCCTCGGCATCCCACTGTATGCAGCAACCTGTCCCTGTACACCACTGGATACCCCCGGCTATGTCTATATCATCTTGTACCATCCTGTGTCCTGGTTGTGTCACTGCGCTTATCACTCCTCACACGTCCTCAATGTGATGCGAGTCACTCCTCCTACCCCACAGTCTAAACCGACATGTTGTGATATACCAGCATGTATCTCCATGCTCCTCTAGAGGCCACTTCTCCTCGCTGCATAGCCCTACACACCACTGGGTGTTATGCGCTAGAATTGGGTCTGTATGCATCAGGCCATATCCCTTTATATAACACTCGCTGCCATATCCCTCTATATAACACTCACTGCTACCACTTCCTACTATCATACCACCTTGTAACATATGGTATCCTACATGTGCCAAAGTGTCTTCCACCATGATAGTGACCCTAGCACAACAAGAATCATGTCCCCTCGTCTGTCTTGGTAGACTTGAGCACCCTAATGCCACTCCTTGAGCGGATATCTTTGTTATGTCAATCCTCTGTGACCCTTAAGTATTAAACCTCAGTGGGAGAACATTGTCTCCATACAATATTCGGTCTGGTGTCCTACCCATGCCACCTCCTCCAACCAGCTCCTGCAAAATAATGTTAATCATCGTGTGGCCCCATGTGCAACCAACATGCAAAAACAACCAATGGAGTCTACTCACAAACCACCTGGCCACTAGCGTCAACTGGAATTCCCCTAAGGAATGTATGTGTTCAGGTATGAGGATGACTACCTCATCATTGCCATAGCCATCCCGCATATCTGATATTGGATAGGAAGCCTCGCCTGGATCCTAATGCCAACCTGGGCCTCCAGCACCCTCGATGTCTGAGAGCTCCCATTGAGCTTTACTCAGGCGTACGACCATCTCCATGAGTCTAACCCACTCCACTGAGTACCAACTTAGAATCTCTCTCCATCCAACCTCAAGAGAGGGATCAAATGCACAAACTCTATCACATAAAACAAGCTCTCCACACTTACGAGTGTTGCACCCTGCGCAACTTATGTCGCCTCAACTCACCATCCTGGTCAACACATAAAACTTGTCGAGGAGTCTTTGCATCTCGCTCTCTATGGTGCAGAGCTAGTCTTACAATGTTGCAAGCCCTGTCTATTTAATCCTAGAGAGAGCTATTATCTGGAAGTACTCCAACTCTGTTGACGGTCTGTGCATCTATCAGCTCTAAGTCAGTGGTTGGCCCCAAAGAAGCCTTCTCATCCTCCTCCACCATGGGCTCAACATGAGTGACGAACTGCCTCTCCACGACTAGCTCACCCCTCTATGTTCTCTCCATGTTGTTGTAGGAGTAACTATTCTAAGTAGTAATTTCACAGCCCGAGTCACTATTTCACCAACAACCTTCAACCTTTAATAGAGAGTCTCATTGCAAGTGTCACATTTTCAGAGAGTCCTTTTGTACCTATCGAAACTTCATCAAGGGTGGTGATGTCTCTTGTTACCTCATCATCTCGTAGTGCGCTGCTATCACCTGAAAACTCGGTCACGTCCCTAGATACCTCAATAAGATATGTCACCTTCTCAACGGTGGACATGTTTGTGTCTCCTAGCACCTCATCAATGGATGGCCCTATGGGTGTATGCTCTTCTCTCTCCCACAAGGTGTCAACTGGTGCTATCAAAGAGGTCTCCAACAATGGTGACTCCTATGTCGTACTAGGTATACCAATGTGTTCCTCACACTCTCGCGTGTCCTCTGCCTCATGCTCAATCTCCTCCTTAGATCCCTGATGTCTAAAACTAGGTCTCCACCAGCAAAAGTGCCCCCTGATCTCACCTTCTAACTATCTTTGTCTTGCCTGCTCCTTTTCAAAAGACTTGGTGCCCTAATCTAGTCAACTTTCCCCATATGATGTAGATGGTTGCACCCCCACGGTCTGCTCACCCTAACGTCGTTGTTGTAAGGGTGAGGATGGGTTTGGTCTATCACCCTCCTCAATTGGGCCAACCGCTCATCGTCCCAATGAATTCTACCCCAGAATTTCTGCATACTGGATTTCCCTTGAGCCATGGGTTTGTCTTTGGTTTCACCCGTCACTGTGCACTTATACCCAAAGCTTGCATGATCTCTGACTAGTTTCCCACAGCTAGGCCAAAATCATGCTCTGATACCATTGTAATGTTCTAAACTTAAACAATCAATGATATATAAAGAAAAAATAATTCTCAACACATAAAATTTTAACAAACAACACATGCTCATAAAAACTCCAGAAGTAGAACCAACTGAGCCATTTTATTAGTCAATGGAGTAGTACAATAGTACGGATGAATGCAACGGGGCTTGCCTCAATGGCAAGCATGATAGAATCCAGGTGATGAGACAATGATATCAAGTACTGGAAAATGTCTACTCCTCTAATGCTCTGCGCTGCGCAGAAAACTTCACTGCTGGCTAGAAAGGAACTGCAAGAAACTCCACTTCCACTACTTGTAAAATACTACCAATTCAGCCCCAAGCCCCTTGACAAAAACCCACAAAAACCCAGAAACAGTTTGGCCCAATTCTGACCTCCCAAAATCGAACCCCAAAGGAACTGTGCAATCCCCAACAATTATGCATTGTCTTCTGCAAAGATACGGTTGGAAACACCACTTTTGGTGCTCAACAAATTCTGAAACTTTCTATCTGGGATCCTTGTCAAAAACCTAGAAAAACCCAGAAATGTTTTGGCTGGATTTTGACCTCCCAAGTTCGACCTCTTCTATGGCCCACGTCGTCCAAACATCTCCAGAAATACGACCTGCAAGGAATGTCTAGAAATTCCTCCTCCAAGCTCTAGAATGGAAGAAAACACCACTCTAAATATCTCTAACCTCCACAACAAAGCTCAACGTCAAGGACTGATATTCTACCCATCAAATGAGCTCCCACATACTACCTCTGCGCTGGCCGAGGTAGTGCGAAAGTCACCTTGTTAAGCCAGAAGCTCAATTAGCTCCCAAACTCTCCCAGATGCTAAAAATCCTCCCTAGCCTCCTCTCTGAAAAATCTCACATCAAATATCCACTACTAAGGAGCACCAATGAACACGACCTCCTCTCCACTGTGTCCCCCAATAATACGCACAAACTGGAAGGGAATGCAGGAGGAATTAGAATTTGATCCTCCTCCTGAAGAAATGAAGAAAACCTTGCTGGGGTGGCACTCGAAATCCCCAGAAGAAAGGGTGAGCTCTTCACCTGAAGAACTCGTGCTAAATGGCCATTGACTCGACTAAGCAGCTCGAGCAACCAAAGAGAAATTGATATATTCCAATAAGATTAATGAAATGAGGAGAGCTGCCTTCTTTATATAGATTTAGGGGAGCACATTTTCCCTCCATTTTCCCTCCTTCGTGGGTCCTGCGTGCAATTCGATTTTCCCTCTCATGCAATTCAATCTATTGACTTAGGATGAGCTTATTTTCCTTGTGTGAACAAAACCAAAATAACTTATTTCTAACTCCTAAGTCTCCTAATAAAATTGAATGGGCCCCATCTTCTCCAAAATTCGCCCCAAAATGTAGAAATAAATCATGTTTCAAATAATTTAGGAAGGGACATTACAGTCCTCCCCGCAAAAAAATGCTTGTCCTCAAACAATGCCTGAACAAGTGTCCTCTCTGACTGTTGATCACTACTGTAACCACCAATAATACCAGGGTTCCAAATGTACCATCGAGTCATCCCCAATCTTAGCACTGTCCCAACATGAAGGAATCCATCAATACCTGGGTCCCAAGCCATCCTAATCATTCTGAAGCACACCTTGTTCCACTTGCTATCCAACCAGATACAGGTACCAGAAGCCCTCTGCATACTAGCAATAAGTAAAGCATCATGATAATCTAGGACTCTACCCAACTCCTCATGAAATTTCCCTATTGAGTAGTCCATCTCATGCACTACAAGAGTAAACTCCTAAAGATGCAATCCAATACTAGTGAAATTGAACCCTTGTCTACCCAAGCCTCCCCTGATTTCCATCTGTCGATCACCTTGCCACACCAGTGAGGTTCCCCACACCATCAATCAATCACTAAAACCAAATGGAAGATCTGGATGACCCTCCCCTGTAGAAACCAACTCACCTCTACGGGTAGTTGAACTGCTTAGCCCTGTTATGCTAGAATCCCCTGCCCATCGCAGAAGGTACGTATCCGACAGACATCGTGACACTTTGGTCATGAATGTCTGCTTAGCATGCTCATACCAGAACCACCTCTCCCATAAGTCTCGGCCATAATCTATGCAATGATCAAGGCTAGGCCAATCTTGCCAAAGTGACTCAATAGTTCTAGCGCCTATCACTACATGGCTAGCCCAAATCCTGAGCAACAATCTGCCTTGTACTATAGTGAGGACTTTAGTGATCGCCCATGTGTCACCTATGAATGAATCAGTCTGCTTATTATCCTAATCATGCTCACTGAGGAGTGAAGTATCCCACCAATCAATTGGATCCCTAGATCCCATAACCATGCTGGAGGTCCACAACCCCCAATCCTCTCTGTCTGTCGCTGTGATATGCTAGTAGCTATTGGGAACCCTCGGTGCCCCGTCTTTGCCTCTTTTGTAGGTATCCAATAGGTAGGCACCGAGCATCAAGTATCTGTGCCGCAAATATCCAGCTGCTATGTGGCTGCCAAATCACACAGCGAGATCTGCTATCCCAGCCCCTGATGATGTGCTCGGGTACTACCAGAAGCCTAGGCATCATCCTGCCAACAAGGACTACCCTCCTCCGCAGCTCATGTTCCCTTAACGCCTCAAGATGTCCAACTGAGAAAGCACCATGTAGCTCCCTCTCAATCACCTCCCCAAGTGTGAACCAAGAGGTGGAACATATGCTAGGTCGAGAATGAACCATGCCATCCCTAAGTCTGTAACCGTCAACTCGGGAACCTACCAAGTGTCTATTGAAATTTTTAAGTCTAACACATCAGAAATTCTTCCTGCATTATCTGGTTTATTTCACCTACTTGTTTATTTCCTAACAAGTTATTTAACCATATAACTATGGAAAATTAACACAAATGCAGTCTCAACCATCGACAAATCATCAATTGAAAATAGCAGACAAACACATAAGGGACACTGTTATTTTTGGACAATCGTCCCCAGAAAGACCCAACTTGGGAAAACTGGGGCAACAATTCTGAGGGTTTTATTACTAAGCAACTTTCTTGAGTACAACTAGGGTGCCAAACTAGCTCACCCAACAGAGATATCTTTTTCGCATTAATACCTCTCTTCGGAAATAGATATTGAGCAAGTCTGCTCCACGAAAATCTCTCCAACGCTTCTACGAGGCTCTTCGTCAGTCCTTCTGGCCTTTGCGTCACTCTGAAATCCCCTGCGTCAGCCTTCTGTTACTCTGCATTGGCTCTCTAGCCTTCTACATCAGCCATGTAGGCCCTATTAGCCTCTACGCAGTCACTCTGGCCCTCTACGTGGCTCCTGCTGGCTATGTGTAGCCTTCTCAATCTCGGTGTTGGTCCTACGACACTATCTCTGCCTCTTTGCTTTGCACTCACTGCCACTCGCTGCAACTCAGATCACTTGTTCGAATTTTCTTAGCAAAACCTGCTCCAGAAAATCGAACTGACTGATCAATCTTGGTGTATCTCCAACTGACCCTTAAGCCTTATACTTTTATTGTTGAATCTTCAGTTACTGAGATTAAATCTCTAATCAACAACTAAGATTATATTTGGCTTGATCCATGTCTTTTAGAACATTCTCACCCAGTTTTATATTAATACCCATTAATATTTTTATTTTGCTAAGTTTATACTTATGAACCCATTAAAAATATTAATTATTTTAATACCTCTCTAACCAAGTTGAATATGCCCAAACCATTTCTGGGCCTTGGATATCTCTTGTGCTTTAGCCTCTCCACCAATTTTCATTTCTAGAGCACATCTAATGCTACCCCAAATAAACACTCCCTCTTAGCGAGGAATGTGCTCTAGTAATGCTCCACCACTGAACATCACCTTGATCATTCAGCACTAGTACCTCTGTTGATGCTTGGCCTGCTGCCCAACATCCTCTACACTGCTTCCTCTTGTACTGCTAACTATGGCTATGCCACTGCCACTGCTACATCTGTACTGCAACTCCCACTGCATCCGTGTTCCTGGTCCTTCCTCCCAACGCTTCTGCACTACAGTTCTCTCTAATCGTGTTGCATTGTGTTGTGCATAGCACTATCACTGCTAATTGTTGCACTGCAAATTAGATACTGAGAAGTAAGTAATTGATCTACCCAAATACTGACATCCTTGTCAGCCTGGAGCTCTCTTGATACTGAAGCTACCTCTGCTGCTATCTGGTGCCTTTTTGTGTTGCCTCTGCGCTGCTGCAAACACCTTGTGCCACTCGCACTGCTGCAACCACCTCTGTGTCTCTCGCACTGCTGCAACCTCCACTGTACTGCTACAGATCTTTGCACTCTAGCACTGCACTGTCGCTCAATCCGCATCTTGTTCCACCTGACTCCCGTCATCCTGCGACCGTCATTTGTGGCTCCCATAGCCGAATATGATCCAAGAGTTTGGGCAGCTCAAGGATCATGCCCCTCATCTTCTGTAGTCCCCCTGACTACAGCTTGATGTCTCCCCACCTCTTCTCTAGAGGTGCATGAGCACTCATGGCACAATCATCATCCATCTCGACTTCTTTCTCTGTCTTAGCTGGAGCTGCCTTGGAGTCAAAAGCCTCTCCCTTATTCTTCTTCCTGGGACACTCAGTTGCATAATGACCCAGCTCCCCACAATGGAAGCATTTTACCTTGGAGCTATCCTTCTTCTTGTTATTCCCCTGCTGTCCCGCAGATGCCAGAGCCGCATCCTCCTCCTCCTCTTTCTTGATTCGACCTCCTTTGCTACTACTTCCTGCCTTGGTCAACCTTCTGATCTCTTCTTGGCGAAGAGCTACCCACATTTCTTCCCATCTTGGAAGATTAGCTTTGCCCAAAATGCTTTGGACAAATGTCTCCCGATCCTCGGATACTGCATTCAGGGTGATCCTCATCATGAACTCCTGATCTGGTGTGGCCCATATGCAAGTAAGTTGCTCCCGAATCTCTTGCAACTTGCTGAGGTATAGATCTATCTGCTCCCCCTTCTGCATCTTATACGACCGCAACTGATTCTCCAATAGCATCTTCCTTTGCACAGAAGTGCCTTGATACAATGTCGTCAAAGTGTCCCACATCTCCTTTGTCGTATTCTTCTCAACAATATGTTGAATCACATGATCCTTGACCCCATCAAGGATTATGCACTTTGCCTTCGCCATTGCATCCTCATACCTTTCATTATCAGTTCGGTCGATTGGGATAGCCACGGTTTTCAAGGCGAACCCTGTGATGCGATGTTTATCCAGAATAGACAGGATCCTGGCCTTCCAGATTACAAAGTTGGACGTCCCATCCAACCTGTCTTGATCCCTAAGTCTGTTCATTGCCATTTTCGCTCCTTTCCTGGACTCCCTCTGAGTTTCGACTTCCCTCCTGGAAATCCTCCTGCCAATTGTTGAACTGCTCCTCTCCGATCCTCTTTGCAGCTGCAAAACTCGGATCTGGATTTCTTGGCTAGAAATCCCTCAAAGCAGTGACTCCCTCTACCTTGGCTCTGTCCCTTTAGATACTGTTCTGCTTTGACATCAACAACACCCCACAAGCTTCCTAATCCACAACCTAACCACAGCTCCTTAAGCCGCAGCAACTGAAGAAACTGAGCCTCTTAGCTCTGCGGAATCTCGGCAAGGTTGAATCGCTCCTCTAGCCAACTGCGTTAAGCCTACCTGACTGAGTAGGATGATGTGGCTCTTCGTGAGCCTCTTTTGCCTTTCTCTGCCTCTGCGTTGGCCCTCTTTTTGGCTCGAAATGATGATGCAGGCCCTCTGCGTCACTCCTCTGCTACTTTCTGCTTAGGAACAACTTTTGTCTCTCGGGATAGCTGTTTCTACTGCAAATTTTCTGATTTAGCTGGTGCCTTTAGCTCTCTTGTGATATGTAACGCTTTGATACCATGTTGAAATTTCTAAGTCTAACACGTCAGAAATTCTTCCAGTGTTACTTGGTTTATGAGGTTAACTACCTCATCAATGCCATATCCACCCCGCATATTTGATATTGGATAGGAAGCCCAGCCTAGATCCCAATGCCAACCTTGGCCTACAACACCCTCGATGTATAAGAGCTCCCATTGAGCTTTTCTTAAGAGTACAACCATCTCCATGAGTCTAGCCCACTCCACTGGGTACCAACTCAAAATCTCTCACCATCCAACCCCAAGAGAGGGATCGAATGAACAAACTCTAGCACATAGAAGAAGCTCTCCATCCTGTGAGTGTTGCACCCTGCGCAGCTTATGTCGCCTCAACTCACCATCCTTGTCAACACATAAAACTTGTCAGGTTGTCTCTGCATCTCTCTCTCCGTGGTGCAAAGGTAGTCTAGTGATGTTGCAAGCCCCATCTATATAATCCCATAGAGAGCTATTATCTGGATGTACTACAACTCTGTTGATGGTTTGTGCATCTATCAGCTCTAAGTCAGTGGTTGGTCCCAAAGAAGACTACTCGACCTCCTCCACCGTGGGCTCAACATGAGTCACAAATTGCCTCTCCATGAATTTCTTAGACCCATCTATGTTCTCTCCATGTTGTTGTAGGTGGTTGTCATTCTGCAACTGGATTGTAGATCTGGGTGCCTTTGTACCTATCGGATCTTCATCAAGGGTGGTGATGTCTCTTGTCACCTCATCGTGCCGTCATGCGCTGCTATCACTTGAAAACTCGGTCATGTCCTTGGATACTTCAACAAGGGATGTCACCTTCTCAACGGTGGACATGTTTGTGTCTCTTGGAACTTCATCAATAGATGGACCTATGGGTGTATGCTATTCTCTCTCCCCCAAGGTGTCAACTGGTGCTATCAAAGAGGCCTCCAATAATGGTGACTCCTGTGCCATATTGGGTATACCAATGTGTTCCTCACACTCTCGTGTGTCCTCTATCTCATGCTCAATCTCCTCCTCAGGCCCCTAATGTCTAATACTAGGTCTCCATAGCAAATGCGCACCTTGGTCTCACCCTCTAACTGTCTTTGTCCCGCTTGCTCCTTTTCAAAAGATCTAACGCCCTGATGTTGTCGACTTTCCCCACATTATGTAGATGGTTGCACCCCCACGACCTGCTCACCTCTAACATCTCTGTTGTAAGGGTGAGGATGGGTTTGGGTTGTCACCCTTCTCAACTGGGCCAATCGCTCATCGTCCCAATGAATTCTACCCAAACGTTCTGCATATTGGATTTCCCTTGAGCCATTGGTTTGTCTCCAGTTTCCCCATCACTGTGTACTCATACCCAAAGCTTCCTGATCTTCTGGTTAGTTTCCGCAACTGGGCCAAGTTCATTCTTTGATACCATTGTAATGTTCCAAACTTAAACAAATAGTGATATATAAAGAAAAATTGATTCTCAACGCAAAATTTTTTAACAAACAACACATGCTCATAAAAACTCCAGAAGTAGAACCAGCTGAGCCATTTTATTAATCAATGGAGCAGTATAATAGTATGGATGAATGCACCTGGGCTTGCCTCAATGGAAAGCATGACAGAATGCAGGTGATGAGACAATGATAACAAGTACTAGAAAATGTTTGTTCCTCTAATGCTTTGTGCTGCCTAGAAAACTACACTACTAGCTGGAAAGTAACTGCAAGAAACTCCACTTTCGCTACTTGGAAAATTCTACAAATTTAGCCCCAAGCTCCTTGACCAAAACCCACAAAAATGTAGAAATAGTTTGGGCCGATTTTGAACTCCCAATGTCGACCCCCAAAGGCACTATACAATCCCCACCAATTATGCACTGTCTGCTGCAAAGATATGGCTGCAAACTCCACTTCCACTGCTCATAAAATTTTGAAACTTTGTATCTGGGATCCTTGTCTAAAACCCAAAAATGGTTTGGTTGGATTTTTACCTCCCAAATTTGACCTCTTCTATGGCCCACACCCTCCAAACAGCTCCAGAAATACAACCTGTAAGGAATGACCACAAAGTCCTCCTCCAAGCTCTGAAATTGTAGAAAACACCACCCCAAATATCTCCTCTAACCACCATGGCAAAGCTCAGCCTCAAGAACTGATACTCTACCCACCAAATGAGCTCCCACACACTGCATCTACACTAGCCTAGGTAGTGCGAAATTCACCCTGCCAAGCCAACAGTTCAATCAACTCCCAAACTCTCCCAGATGCTGAAAATCCTCCCTAGCCTCCTCTCTGGAAAATATCACATCAAATCTCCACTGCTAAGCACCACCAATGAACTCGGC
>APFE030950383.1:2010-15750 GCA_000404065.3 Pinus taeda | reverse complement strand
CTCTTCGCCTGAGGAACTTGTGATAGACAGCCAGTGACTCCGCTAAGCAGCTTGAGCAACCAAAGAGAAATCGATATATTCCTATAAGATGAATGAAATTTGGATAGTTACCTTCCTTATATAGATTTATTGGAGCACTTTTTCCCTCCATTTTCCCTCTTTTGTGGGTCTGTCACTAAGCCATCGATTATCCCTCTCACGCAATTCGATCTATTGGCTTAGGAAGTGCTTCTTTTCCTTGTGTGAACAAAACCAAAATAACTTACTTCTAACTCCTATGTCTCCAAATAAAATCGAATTGGCCCCATCTCCCCCAAAATCGTCTCGAGAATGTAGAAATAAATCATGTTCCAAAATAATTTAGGAAGGGACATTACAGTCGTTCCCCCCAAAAATTGCTCGTCGTCAAGCAATGTCTAAACATGTGTCCACGGTCCCAAATGTACCATTGAGTCATCCCTAATCTCAGCACTGTCCCGATATGAAGAAATCCCTCGATACCCGGGTCTCAAGCCATCCTAATCAATGTGAAGCACACCCTGATCCACTTGCTATCCAACTAGATACAAGTACCAGAAGCCCTCTGCATACTAGCAATAAAATTTCCCATCTCCCCATGAAATTTCCCTATTGAGTAGTCCATCTCATGCACTATAAGAGTAAACTCCTAAAAATGCAATCCAATCCTGGTGAAATTGAACCCTCGTCTACCCGGGCCTCCCATGATCTCCTTCTGTCGATCACCTTGCCACACCAGAAGCCTAGGCATCATCCTGCTAGCAAGGATTAGCATCCTCCGCACCTCATGCTCCCCTAATACCTCAAGCTGTCCAATTGAAAAAGCACCTTTGTAACTCCCTCTCGATCACCTCCCCAAGTGTGAGCCTAGGGGTGGAACATATGCTACCTCAAAAATCAACCATCCCATCCCTAAGTCTATAACCGTTAACTCGTGCACCTACCAAGTGTCTCAACTGGAGAGTCTCCTCTCGGCCCATGACACGTGGTGTCTCATACAAGTGCCTAGGGTGAGTCCCCCATGCCTTGATGCCTGAATGGAGAGTGTCAAAGTGCAACAACCAAACTCTCTGTGAATATAAGCAACACTGGAGGATGATGGGTGAGTATGTCCCAAAGAGTATGATCAAGAGTCTGCCGAAATGCTCAAGAGTAATCCTAGGGATGACCCTCTCTCTGCCTCGGATTTGCTCATAACTCCCTCGAGGCCCTGCCTCCACTAAACATGGTGTCCCCAAATGCTCGACAATGTCCTCATCGATTACAGGTGAGTTGCCTCCAATGGTACGCCTACTGTCCCTATTCATAAGTCTCCCTAGAGGCAATGCTCTAAGAGCTCGTTGCGCCGCATCATGTGTCACTGCATACCACCAAATACCACCGCACTCCTCGACATGCCACTCATCGCCGCAGCCTGTCCCTATACACCATTGGAAACCCTCGTCTATGTTTATACCATCTTGTACCATCCTGTGTCTTGCCTATGTTACTACACCTGTAACTCCCCACACGTCCTCAATGCGATGTGAGTCACTCCTCATACCCCATAGTGTAAACTGGCATGCTGTGGTATACCACCATGTATCTCCATGCTCCTTTGTAGGCCATTGCTCCTAGCTGCATATCCTTGCACACCACTGGGTGCTACGGCCTAGAATTGGGTTTGTATGCATTAGGCCACATCCCTCTATATAACACTCAACGCTATGACCTGACTCCCTGCAGTCTTGTGTACCACTGCTTACTATCATACTACCTTGTAACATATGGTATCCGACATGTGCCAAATTGTCTTCCACCCTGATAGCCACCCCACCACGACATGCATCATGCCTCCTCGTCCGTCTTGTAGACTTGAGCACCCTAAATCCACTCCTGCTAGTTGGGATATGTCTGTTGTGTTGATCCTCAGTGGCCCGGAGAACATCGTCTCCATACAATATCTGTTCTGGTGGCATACCCATGCCACCTCCTCCAACCAGCTCCTACGAGAGAATGCTAATCATCCTACGACCCCATGCATAACCAACATGCCAAAACAACCAATGGAGTCTGCTCACAAACCACCTGGTCACTAGCGTCAACTCGAACTCCCCTAAGAACGTATGCGTTCACGCACGAGGTTGACTACCTCATCAATGCCATAGCCATCCCGCATATCTGATAGGAAGCCCTGCCTGGATCCCAATGCCAACCTGTACCTACAACACCCTTGATGTCTAAGAGCTCCCATTGAGCTTTACTTAGGAGTACGACCATCTCCATGAGTCTAGCCCACTCCACCATGTACCAACTTAGAATCTCTCGCCATCCAACCCCAAGAGAGGGATTGAATGCACAAACTCTAGCACATAGAACAAGTTCTCCATCTTGCAAGTGTTGCACCCTGCGCAGCTTATGTCGCCTCAACTCACCATCCTAGTCAACACATAAAACTTGTCGGGGAGTCTCTGCATCTCTCTCTCCGTGGTGAAAAGGTAGTCTAGCAATGTTGTAAGCCCCATCTATATAATCCTAGAGAGAGCTATTATCTGGAAGTACTGCAACTCTATTGATGGTCTGTGCATCTATTAGCTCTAAGTTAGTAGTTGGCTCCAAAGAAGATTGCTCGTCCTCCTCCACCATGGGCTCAACATGAGTCACAAATTGCCTCTCCGTGACTAGCTCAAGCCGCTCTATGTTCTCTCCATGTTGTTGTAGGTGGCTGTCATCCAACAACTCTATTGTAGATCTGGGTACCTTTGTACCTATCGGATCTTGATCCGGAATTGGATCCCTAGACTCTCTTAAAGCTACCCAAACTCTGTAAAAACTCATACCGAAGTTTAAAGTCTTGTGGATGTCGAAGCCCATCAGAAATAACCTCTGAATAATGGCCATTTTGCAGCCATCACGGAGCAACGAGGACCTTCGGTCAAAGCACGCTGACCGAGGCCCATGGAGACCGCGTAGTGGCGCAAACTAGCAGTTAGGAAGTCCGGATCAGAAAACGGAGGCTGGGAAAAACCCCTCGAAATGGAAAAGCCCTGAGCGCTTGGTCACAAGGGAAGCCAGAGAAACCTTGGGAAAAGCGCTAAAACCGAAGGTGGGTCCCACACTCCAAAACCGGCGGAATATCAGAGGCGTTTTGGGCGGTAAGTGGGTTTGTTAGAGGACCCAGCGATGCCATATAGTGAATGACGCGTGTCCGGTGGATGAGAGAGAAAATTGTTCTCATTGCGGGCTAACATTCGAGCAAGTCAACCGCGCGATAAGAGTGATAACCATCGGATCTGGAGGCCCCAGATCTAATGGTGGAGATTGCGCCTGATGTGAAACCGATTCGACAGAGAAAATAAGCTTCGGCACATATAGGTTGAAGTTTGATTGGACCGCTGAGTTGGTGGATGAATCATTTGACAAAGTAACCGAAGTAACAAACCGCTTGAGGAAGAGCTGGCTCAGCTCGTGAGGAGACAAGTGGCCACCTCTCTGTGAAGCGTTATAGTGATGATGATGCAGAGCAGGGAATTCCAGTGGACAGAGGCAGGCGATCCAAAGAGCCGGGAGAGGAAGAGAACAATCATGAGACGGATTGGTGTTAAACCACAAACAGACAGAGAGTAAAAGGGAAAAAGGAGAGAGCAGCTGAAGAAGCAGTAGAGCAGACTTGGAAGCAAAAAAAACCAAAGCCAACCTCACTGTAATAAGCAAAAGACACCAGAGATTAGAGGGTGAACAGCAAAAAAAACACTGGATGTTCAGAGAGTCTTTGGAGCCACTCGGAGGTCGAGTGAAAAGCCAGAGAGCTCAATTGATAGCAGCATATTGTTGTTGGGGTTGCTTGGAGGTCGAGCGATTCACAGAGCCAAAGCTAGAGCTAGAGTCAAAACCAAGAGCCAGAGCGAGCGCCAGAAGCATGAGCTGAGACCCAGAACCCGAGCCCAAGCCACAGAGCCAGAGCCCGAGTCACAGAGTCAGAGCTAGAACCAGAGCCCGAGTCACAGAGCCAGAGCCAGAGTCAGAGCCAGAGCAAGAGCCAGAGCCAGAGCTAGAGCTAGAAAGCCGAAGAGCTCCAAGAGCCAAGGGATAAGATGGTGTTCTGAGCCCAATGTTCATGTGTAAAACATTGGAGTTAAGTGTAGGCACTTGTAAAATAATTATTGCCATAATCCCAGAGAGCCGAATCGAGTCGATTAGAGCTCAAGGAGACATAGCCCAAGATATCAGGGTGAACTCCATATTATACTGTTGCTTTATGTGTTTGTTTTTACTGCTGCTTTAACTACTGTTATATGCATTTATGTATCAGTTTAAGTACCTTCCCATATCAGCACAAACAACAAATTTTAAAGTAAATAATCAGCTGAAAACAAATACAAGCATACACCCATATTTTCAAACATTTCTTATTTCCGCATTGGTTAATCATAAAGACTTGGGAAAATTAGAAGCTTTGGAAGTGGGAGAGGTTCTTGTAAGTTAGACAAGAAGCTTAAGAGCCCCATTTTCAGATCAGGTGGTATTAGAGCTTAAAGATTGATTAACCCCAGCTTCAAAGAAGGTTGTAACAGAATGCTTGATTGACAGGGCAAAGATTGCTTGCCTGAAAGGTGTTTTGACAGTTAAGGATTGATTGCCTCATTGATTGTATGCTTGGTTGCAAACTGACTATTGCTTGAGTTTGTAGAGGTGGAGGGAAAGCTATTGAAGGCATTCTTCTATCCCAAAGGACCTCAGGGCAATCCTTGAAGCACAAAAGGTTGTTGCAAGAGGCTACTGGATAATCTCTTTAATAATCTTGTTTGAAGTTCTTTTGTTCATTGGTATAATGACAACTTCTACAAGTGAGTCCTCAAATTCTTCTTGCTCTCGAAGTTCCTTTAATGGAGACATGAAGCAAGACTTGTCCACCATGATGGATATGGTGAGAGAAATGTATGAGGATGGAAGGAAGAGCAGCATACTTAGAAAGCAGTTGAATTCCCTGGAGGAAGAGAAGCAGATTCTTTCTGGCAAATTGCAGGAAATGGAGAGGCAACTTCATATTGCAAGTATGAACCTGAAAAGGATGCATGAGTTAGAGTCACAACTCTTTGTTGCAAAAGAAGCCTTGGCCAAGTATCAGCTTGAAGAAGAGGTAAACCATTCTTGTTTGTCTTCAAATTCTTCTAAAAATGCTTATATTGGTTCTTTTTAAAAACGTACCAGAGGCATAGGTTCCAAGCTAATGTCCAAGATGGGCTATGAAGGAAAAGGATTGGGCAAACATGCACAAGGTATTGTTGAGCGAATAATGGTTGAGGAAAGGCCTATGTATTTGGGTCTTGGCTATGTATAGTCTTATGGAGAGAATTGCAAATCTACCATGAAGGCCATTGAAACAGTTCAAAAAGGAGTTTCATCGCAGGTCCTCTACCTCAGAAGTGTGAGGATTGTGTTCAGGAGGAATGCAATAGCTCGAAACATCATTCGCATGATGCAGGTGTTCAGAAGCACACACTTGAACCAGAGAGTTGTGGAAACTCTGACAACCTTGAAGAAAGTGATGGTGTTCCAAAGGAAGCCACTTCTTCAATTGTATCACCTCTTCATGTAAGCAATAAAGGTGAAAGAGGTAGGTATAAATATGGTTCTAAACACATTCCTTTTGATTTTGTAAAGCATAGAAAAAGAATTCCATGTTCCTTTTGTGGTTTGGATAACCATTATGTTTGTAAATGTTGGAAGAGGATGGCCACATTCAAGAAACTTTTGAAGGAAAAGAAGCAAGCAGCCAAAGGTCCACAGGACAAGGCAAATCATGTTGTCAAAATGATGCACATGTGTTGCACTTACTGCCATAAGCAAGGGCATCTTACTGAAAAGTGTTGGACTTTGAATCCCGCACTGCTTCCACCAAAGCTGAAGGGGAAGATGGAAAAAGAAAATGGCGGGGATGGAAATAAAGATTCCATGATTGATGTGGTTCAGGATGATTCACATATTGATGCTAATGTGCAAACAAAGGAGGGACCTTTGAAATGGATTGGTAAGAAATGGTTAGAATTCTTATCCAATTAAGGCTGCATGTCTAGTGATGCATATGTTCGCATTTCTTTGTGGAATAAATGCAAGTTGCAGGATCTTACCAAATGGTAAATAGAAAGAAGTTGAGTAGGAAACTCACTTTATTGCTACAATAGTATGTTCATTTCAGCTTCGAAAGTATAGTGTACTTAAGCGAAAGTTGAAAGATGGAATGCATGCCTGAGCATGAGATGCATGTGATGCTGGCTTGGGAGAAACTTGGTTTTTAAAATGGAGATAAGGATGAAGTGTTTCATCTTTTTGAAAAGAGTCCTAAAGGTCTTTTTCCTACATGCTTGACTTAAAGTGTCATTTGTTGTAAAGGCATGTTTTATTGTCTTGTTATCTAATTAATCATTTGTATGCAGATATAAGACATGGAAGTGTTCACAAGATGTGAAATCTATTTCTTTGTTGAAGCATGAGTTAGCCCATGCAGTTGTTGTCTGTATGCCTGCTATTGTTAACAGTTGTTGTTGACAACTTTTCAAATAGGTACAAATGAAAGTTTTGTGGAGAAAATGTACTTCACATTTGTTTGAGCCACCTTGGATCAAGGATCGAGGCAAATAATTTCAAACTACCTTCTGTAAACTTCACAATATAAGTTCTGCATGAAGTCAAGGAGGAAAACAGTTCTTCCCGAGACGAACAACCCATCCAAGAAGGGAAGAGGTCAGAGATTTTGGCCCAGAGGCACTATGCCAAGGCAAGTGTAAGGAGGATGAAAGAAGAGGGTGTTGTTACTCCCATTTAATGCTCAGATTAGTCTATCAGTCTTTTGGTGGACCAAAAGTTCTTTTAGTGGGAAAGCTTGATCCGAAATTGGATCCTTAAACTCTCTTAAAGCTACTCGAACTCTGTAAAAACTCATACCGAAGTTTAAAGTCTTGTGGATGTCGAAGCCTATTAGAAATAACCTCTGAACAATGGCCATTTTGCAACCATCACGGAGCAACGAGGACCTTCAGTCAAAGCATGCTGACCAAGGCCTATGGAGACCGCGCAGTGGCGCAAACTAGCAGTTAGGAAGTTTGGATCAAAAAATGGAGGCTGGGCAAAACCCCTCGAAATGGAAAAGCCCTGAGTGCTTGGCCACAAGGGAAGCCAGAGAAACTGTGGGAAAAGCGCTAAAACCGAAGGCGGGTCCCGCGCTCCAAAACCGGTGGAATATCGGAGGCATTTCGGGGTAAGTGTGTTTGTTAGAGGACCCAGCGATGCCATAAAGTGAATGGCACGTGTCTGGCGGATGAGAGAGAAAACCGCTCTCATCAAGGGCTAATGTCTGAGCAAGTCAACCGCACGATAAGAGCGATAACCATCAGATCTGGAGGCCCCAGATCTAACGGCGAAGATTGCGCCCGATGGGAAACCGGATTCGATGAGGAAAATAAGCTTCGGCACATAAAGGTTGAAGTCTGGTTGGACCGCTGAGTTGGCAGATGAATCATTTCATAGAGTAACCGAAGTAACGAACCGCTTGAGGAAGAGCTGGCTCAGCTCGTGAGGAGACACGTGGCCACCTCTCTGTGAAGTGTTACAGTGATGATGATGTAGAGCAAGGAATTCCAACAGATAGAGGTAGGCGATCTGAAGAGCCGGGAGAGGAAGCGAACAGTCATGAGACGGATTGGCATTAAGCCATGAACAAACAAAGAGAAAGGGAAAAAAGAGAGAGCAGCCGAAGAAGCAATAGAGCGAACTTGGAAACGAAAAAACCAGAGCCGAGCTCACTGTAATAGGCAAAAGCCACCAGAGATTGAGGGTGAACAACAAAAAAAACGTTGAATGCACAGAGAGTCTATGGAGCCACTTGGAGGTTGCGTGAAAAGCTAGAGAGCTCAATTGATAACATCATATTGTTGTTGGGGTTGGTTGGAGGTCGAGCGATTCACAGAGCCAACGCCAGAGCTAGAGTCAGAGCCACAGCCAGAGCAAGAGCCAAGAGCCAGAGTGAGCACCAAAAGCAAGAGCTGAGAGCCAGAACCAGAGGCCGAGCCACAGAACCAGAGCCAGAGCAAGAGACACAGCGAGAGCTGAGAGCCAAAACTAGAGCCCGAGCCACAGAGCCAGAGCTAGAGTCAGAGCCACAGCCAGAGCAAGAGCAAGAGCCAAAGCCAAGAGCAAGAGCCAGAGCCAAGAGCCAGAGCTAGAAAGCCGAAGAGCTCCAAGAGCCAAGGGATAAAATGGTGTTCAGAGTCCAATGTTCCTGTGTAAAACATTGGAGTTAAGTGTAGGCACTTGTAAAAGAACTATTTCCATAATCCCAGAGAACCTAATCGAGTTCATTAGAGCTCAAGGAGACGTAGCCCAAGATATCAGGGTGAATTCCATATTATACTGTTGCCTTATGCGTTTGTTTTTACTGCTGCTTTAACTACTGTTATATGCATTAATGTATCAGTTTAAGTACCTTCCCATATCAACACAAACAATAGATTTTAAAGTAAATAATTAGCTGAAAACAAATACAAGCATACACCCATATTTTCAAGCATTTCTTATTTCCGCATTGGTTGATCATTAAGACTTGGGAAAATTAGAAGCTTTGGAAGTGGGAGAGGTTCTTGTAAGTTAGACAAGAAGCCTAAGAGCCCCATTTTTAGATCAGATCTTCATCAAGGGTGGTGATGTCTCTTGTCACCACATCATCCCATCATGCGTTGCTATCACCTAAAAACTCGGTCATGTCCCCGAATACCTCAACAATGGATGTCACCTTCTCAACGGTGGACATGTTTGTGTCTCTTGGCACGTCATCAATGGATGGCACTATCAGTGTAGGCTATTCTCTCGCCCCCAAGGTGTCAACTGGTGCTATCAAATAGGTCTCTGACAATGGTGACTCTTGTGCCACACTGGGTATACCAATGTGTTCCTCACACTCCCGCATGTCCTCTGCCTCATGCTCAATCTCCTCCTTAGGCCCCTGATGTCTAAAACCAGGTCTCCACCAGCAAAAGTGTCCACTGGTCTCACCTTCTAATTGTTTTTGTCTCGCTTGCTCCTTTTCAAAAGATCCGGTGCCCTAATTTGGTCGACTTTCCCCACGTGATGTAGATGGTTGCACCCCCACGGCCTGCTCACCTCTAACATTTATTTTGTAAGGATGAGAATGGGTTTGGTCTATCACCCTCCTCAACTGGGCCAACCGCTCATCATCCCAATGAATTCTACCCCAGAATTTCTGCATAGTGGATTTTCTTTGACCATGGGTTTGTCTTTGGTTTCACCCGTCACTGTGCACTCATACCCAAAGCTTCCATGATCTTCTGGCTAGTTTCCCACAGCTGGGCCAAGATCATGCTCTGGTACCATTGTAATGTTCCAAACTTAAACAAACAGTGATATATAAAGCAAAAACAATTCTCAACACAAAAAATTTAACAAACAACATATACTCATAAAAACTCCAGAAGTAGAACCAGCTGAGCCATTTTATTAATCAATGGAGCAGTACAATAGTATGGATGAATGCACCTGGGCTTGCCTCAGTGGAAATCATGACAGAATCCAGGTGATGAGACAATGATATCAAGTACTGGAAAATGTCTGCTCCTCTTATGCTCTGCACTTCCTAGAAAACTACATTGCTGGCTAGAAATGAACTATAAGAAAATCCATTTCCGCTACAAACTCACCCCCAACGCCTTGACCAAAACTCACAAAAATCCAAAAATGGTTTGTCTCGATTTTGACCTCCCAAAATCGACCCGGAAAGGTACTGTGCAATCCCCAACAATTATGCATTGTTTGTTGCAAATATACCCTGTGCAGCTCATGTTGCCTCATCTCACCATCATGGTCAATGCATACAATTTTTTGAGATGACTCTACCTTTCCCTCTCCAATGTGCAATGGTAACCTACTAGTGTTACAAACATCATCTATGTATGTCTGAGTAGGGCTACCCTATCGCTCTAATGTGCACTCCAGTTGAACCATTAGGTAACCCAACCGTGAATAATGGGGCTTAAGTGGGGACCAACATGGAAAGAATAAAGATTGCATGCGTGCCAAGTGTTTAGGGGAAGTCATGCAAGCTAGTTTGTGTTCAATGTGAACAAAGAAACTTGAATTAGTACAAGAAGATATCTTTGAATGAAGCAAAGATACACAGGGAATGCCAATATGTCTAAATATAGTTCGAGAACTTCATTACAAGTAGATTTAATCGAAGCATGGGAGTTAAAAAATCGAAATGTTTGCCATTTTTTTTTTTCTGAATTTTCGTTAATTTCTTGAGTCATATGACTAATCTACAAGATAAGTTATGCAATTTAAGCTGTAATTTTCCAAGTTCTACACATGTCAAAAGATAAATCCTCCAGTGATGTGCTCTACATGTATGGGCTTGAAGTGTTAGACATTCCACATGATGAGGATTTGTGTTGTCCAAGATGAACTTATAGTTCACCAATGGTCTTACTCAACGTATATGGTCCAATGGGATATAATATTTTGTTGGTCAAATATCCTTTATTCCGAAATTCCAAATTTGGTTCCCCAAGATAACCTTAAAGGGGAATGTTATGGATGTCTTGGCAATTTATTATTTTTGTTGCCAAGGAAACCTTAAGGTGGATGTTGTTGAGTTGGCTGCTCTGCCTAACATATGATCCTAATGGATATATGCTAATTGTTGCCACCTTATTACCTTTTCGAGAAATTTTGATTAAGCCTGACGTAGGGTTACAATGGCTCTTGGATGTCATTCATTAGACACCGTTAGTTTAAGGCTATGGACCAAATTAGTGTTAGTGGACGCCCACTAACACTAATGTGGCCCATAGCATTAAACTAAGAGTGTCTAAGGAATAACATCCAAGGGCCACTGGAGTATACTAGATAAAGAGTCAAGTGCTCATTCTCCAATGTGTACACATGTTAAGAGATCAATCCTCAAGTGTTGCATTCTCCAAGCATGGGTTCCAAATGTCAAGCACTTCTCATCGCAAGGATCCTTGTTGTCTAATTCAAGCATCCAATCCTCCAATGATCTTACTCAAGAAATTCTACTCACTATTATATTAAATTAGCATTTATATCCAACATTAGAAACTTGTTAATTTCCATGGGAACATATTCTAAAAATCAGATCTACAAGTGTACAACGTGTGTACATCAATGTACTCCGTTATACAACAAATGAAGTTACAAGTACATACCAACCATCTTATCTAAAGTTGGCACATGTCCATTAATCTTGACACCAAACTAGCATGAATACCAGTACCACCAAGTCCACCATTGATTTACCACTTATATCATGCAAGTCCTCTACGAGTTTCTCTAAGTTTACATAATACAAACTTTCCAAGTATTCATTGGGGTCTCTGCCACATATCCTAGTTCCTTGTCACCCAAAGATATAAAACCCTATTAGATCATGTCTTCTCTAGATTTTGGTTGTCACAAACCCTAGCTCCTTCAACCCTTGCATCAATACAATTATAAAGACTCTAATATAGGTTCATTAAAGAAATACAGTTATTTGATAACTACTTTATTCAATTGACAATGATGGGCAAGAGATGCTAAACTAGCATATATAAACAAGACTAGAAACTCCTCTAGTCTCCATGGGAATATATGGTAAAAATTAGATCTACAACTACAAAAATTGTGGATAGTAATGTACTTAATTTATACAACCAATAAAGTTACAAGTACATACCAATTAGCCTATGACAAGTTGGTACATGTCGTTCACGCTTCCAATTTCTAGCTAGGGCATCTACCATTAACAACAAAATATAACTAACGAAGATGGCCTAGCAAGGCATCACACTAAGCTTCTTGTAGCCATTTCAAAGGGTGAACAACAAACTAGCATGAATACCTACAATTCCACCATTGATTCCCCACATACATCATACATGTCCTCTAGGAGATTCTCTAAGCTTACATTAAACAAGCCCAACAAGCATAAGGCTCCAAGTATTCGATAGGGATTCTTTACAGAAAATCCTAGATCCCTATCACTAAAGGACATCAAACGCTGGCACATCATGTCTTATCTATGCTTTTCCCGTCACAAACCCTATCAGCTTCCACCCTTATGTCGACATGATTATAAAGACTATAATATTGGTTTGTTAACAAAACTCAATGATTAGAATACTACTCTTTAATTTACGGTGATGCACACAAGTTGTTAATTTCACGTGTATAATCATCACTAGAAACTACTCATTTTCGATGGGAATGTACATTAAAACTAGATCCACAATTAAACAAATTGTGGAAATCAATGTACTTAATTTATAGAACAAATGAAGTTACAAGTATGTTCATACTAATCACTATCACAAGTTGGTTCAACATGTTGTTCAATGTTGTAAAGGCTAGGATGCTCCAAATGTTTCCAAACCCTAGCTAGCCATCCTTGTGAAAACTAAACTGTTAGGACTCATAATTGACCAATTTTGACCTTATATTTTTGCCATAATATTATCCTTTTCAGTCATAAGTTATAAGCTTTGATTACATAATGACTTAATCACCCCAAGGTACGAAGTAACTTTCTGCATATCTATATGTTTAATTGTTCATTGCATATTCGTGAGTATCTTTATATTTATCTTTGGAAAAGCCGACTAAGTTGCCAAGTAATTGTCTTAAGTCTGCAGGAATTATAATTTATAGTTGCTGTAACACCAGAAACAACAACTACGCAGTTGCTGCAACACCAGAAACAGCAACTACGCAGTTGCTACAATCAGCAATAGCAACCATCTAAAGCGGGCTATTTTTGCAACAGCTGAGAATAACAAACGACAACTATCTGAAGAACGTTGACGCGACATACCAAGCAGCTGTCTAAAGCGGGTAGAACACAGTTACCATGGCTTAAAACAGGAACAGCATGGGGAAACGGCAAAGGAATACGAGAATCCCAAGAAGATGGTCGAAGTTGGTTACCAGCTGTGAAACAGCCAGGACCTAAGAAAGAATGTATTATTATACTGTTGTAACAACATTCTGTAATTCTTATTTTTGATAGAACGGGTTAACTGAATGAACTGTAATAATCTATTGTAATAGATGTCTCCTCTATAAAGAGGAGACATTTACATTAGAAGGAGGAGGATGGTCTGTAAGTGAGATTTTGAGAGACATCAGCAAGTTTGAACTTTATTGTACTTGAATCTTTTGGCAGATGAATAGAAGATTGTTCTGAGCACTTAATCTAGCCTTTGTGTTCTGGGGAATCTTGTGAGAGGGACTGGGCCCACCTTCCTCACAAGATTCACCCCTTTACTTTTCTGTCAAGTGTGTAAGTGCGTGATAGTTTCTTTCTGTTGATACTCTGTTTGGATTCTGTAGCATTACCTCTGGTATTTCCGTTTTGCTAGTACTCTATTTCGTTTATTGCTTGAAGTTGTGCAAGGATATTTCACCGGTGAATTGGAGTGCAGTGTGTATTAGCAATCTGGTTACAGGGGCAGGTGCTGAACATCCTCATTTGGAGGATAGGGTCCTGATCCTCTGCCAACAGAGCATCCATCACTTTGCTTTTCAGATTTGTAATCGTAATTAATTACTTTTATTTTATCAGTACTGTGATAACTTAGCGTAAGAATCACGTATACTACAACTCTTAATGCTTTTAGAATTAAGTACATACAGTACGCGGTAGCCTTTGGAATAAAAAGACTTCCCCAGGTTGAC
>APFE030950380.1:124876-178829 GCA_000404065.3 Pinus taeda | reverse complement strand
TCCATATTGATAATTCAAATTTGGTAATTAGAGAAATATTGTCCCAACCTAGTGATATGATAAACCATCATAATGTATATGCTTGTTGAAAGCTTAATAAAGTTGAATGCAATTATTCAAGATAGAAATACAAGACTTAGCCATGATATTTTCTCTGCAAAAATTTCAACATTACTTACTAGTAACTCATTTACATTTTATACAAACCACCAGGCATTAAAATATTTAGTGAATAAACTAGTGCACGAAGGTATGATTTGTCGATGCCTTTTACTATTTGACGAATTTCAATTTAAAACAAGATCGCTGCATGGCAGCAAGTCCCTGCCACAGAAAAGTCAAACAATAAAGGTCGATAAGGCTCTGCCCAATTTCGCTACCTCTGCCTTAGTTACCTCTAGTGTTGCTGCCGTTGCGGGATCTACTGCTTAAACTAGTGTTACCCTTGATGCCGGGTCTCCATCTCACCCTAAAAGGTGTGCTGTAGGCTCTTGAACGGCCTCAGGTGACTCGCTCAATGGGTAAGCTGACTCGATAATACAATGAAGAGAGGAAGGAATAATATGCTACATGCGATGTATATCATAAAAGACATAGTCTCTCAATAAAGAAGTGTATACAAATGTGTGAAGTTGTCCTCTCGCTAGAAGTTGAGAATGAAGGTTCTGTTGCTGCTGCCATTGAGTGATGCCTCTTGACATCAAGGGTCGATGGAGGTGATGAACCGCCCAATATAGCTTTGGCCTCCAAGTTTTTATACTCGCACCATGGGCCTTGGATATACTAGAATGCTGGGGCACCCAAAGATTGGCTGAGTAGCACCCCAATCCATCTCTATTGGAAGGTCTTTGGGACACAGTGTTGATGATGGTTTCATATGTAATAAGCTGTGAGATTTCATGTTACTCTGTATGCATCCACGTATTATATATAATGAATACATCATTTTATATCAGCTTCTGTGAACACCATGTATTTGTCAGAATAAACAACTTAACCTATAGGATCCGTATTAGATAAGATAATGAAACCCATCAAATATAAATGAAGTATTTTAATAAAGTTTATGCATATCTTTATTTTCATCGATTGAACATATATTATTAATGTCATCAGCATGTAAACAAAAGTATAAAATGTATAGACTTTCCAATAAACCGAAACTAATCCCATCTCAATTAATATGATGAAAGGTGAAAGCTATTCCAGATCTGAAATGTTAGAAAGAATAAATATGCATGCGCATCTCTACAGTTTGTCGATATAGATGAGGACAATACTAACCTTGGTTCCATGAGTATGGGTTGTTTCTCAGACTTCTCCCGTCCAGGTTAATGCGAAAAGACCCTATTTCTGCCATTGCTCTGAATCCTAATGACAAACACCAAGCCCTGCCACAACGTTCGTTTGTGAGAACCAGGAGAACTGAGAGATAAAATTATTATAGGAAACTTGTGAAAAACGAATATTTAAGTCTCATTTTCAGAGAAAAATTTAAGAAATGGATTTAGTTATTTTATAGGTTAATTCTTTTTCTTTAGAATTTATATTTTTTGTTAAATTTAGTTGTGAATGCGAACTTGTTACTCTGTATGCATCCACGTATTATGTATAATGAATACATAATTTTATATCAGCTTCTGTGAAACCCATATAAGATGAGACAACGTATACGATCGATATGACACTGATCATAGAATAACATAGATTACTGATCACTTATGTACCAAGTATAGCTTATACGTATGGAAAGGTGAACATAGTATTATATCATATGAGTGTACTAACTTATAATATTTCACAATCTTCAGCTTGATGCTATCTTACAACTTAACCGATGGTATGGTATCTTATGTAAAATACGATAATTACAAGTATTAGTAATATGACACCTATGTTATCACTAAGGATCAAAGGTGATTACACTATAAGCCTAATAGCCTTACAAATGATAAAATAATATAAAATATTCCATGTACATATTATAAAAGTTGACACATTATCTTAAAATTTTTAGAATATTGTACTGATTGACTCACGTTTCCATCGAGAAAAGGAAGTTACATTGTACGGTCACCACTTTTTACATTGCATGGTTGCCACTTGTTCCCATTGGAGATTACAACCTTCTGATAAGTATCGTAACCACAAAGCATAGAGCTGCTTCTATTTTAATCTGCTGAGAGCAGGTTGTAGTGATATTATGCAGGGTGTAGTGATATTATCTCCTTTTAGATTTAATGGAAAACAATGTACAGTGTCGAACAACTTGAAATTTAATTTTGTACAATTAATCTAAAGTTTTCAGATCATTCTATTGATTCACCATTTGGTTAGTTCAGCATTTGGTTTTGCAGTAGCTAGAGCATGAGTTGTAGGCAATGAGTCGCAGAAGAACCAGAAGTGGCTATAGCATGCATTAGAATGACATTGAGCATGTGCACATCTGGGCTAGTTGGAGAAGGGTGAAAGACATCCAGAAACTAACCTTGGTGCCAGACCCTAAACCTTGCCTCAGGTTTCGAAATGGAAGAGGAGCCAGTTTACCGAACTACTTGATGTTCAGGGTGTTGGGAATTTCTGATAATTCCAGAACAAAATGAACAGAGAATAATGCTCTGTTTTATCATAGGATCTTAACACAGGGAAGCTAAAATTGTTTTCTGGGAGGACAAAGTTTTTCATACACATAAAAACTTTTTATTCATTAATAAAGAACAATTGTTACAAAAATCTTCCTCTCACAGAGGGATTACACGAGGAATGCTTCAGTTCCACAAAAAAAAATTCACTATCTCTCCTTGAAAAAATTAACACTGTTGTGTGTAATTTTTTTTATCTTGCATTCGCGCTGCTGTGTATTACATTACATATTCAACGTATATAGGTGTCATAATGGACCACCCACTGCTTTTAACTCTCTGATGGAGTTTTTGCTACAATTTGTCTGCTTTGATGAACAAAACTCATCTTTTCTGATACTCTGCTATACTTCTTGCTCGAGTGGAGTGCGCAATGGATGAAATCCCATGCATGATAAATGTTTTAACTGCTTGAGTGTGTCCTAATTGTCCTTTGGCCATTCTCTTATTTAAATGCAGTTGGTGACAAGTAATGGCACAAAGTGCTGGATCTGGCCTTCTTCCTACTTCGGGAACACAAAACAGGTTAAGGGCGTAAAGACAATATGGCAGATGCATACACAGGGCGAGAATAAATAAAGGTCGTCAGATCCACAGATGAATGGCGGAGAACACATCGGAAGAGAAATATTGGGAGGTGACGAGGATGGTAGGGAAAGCACACAAGGCTTATCGCGCGGGGCAACAGATCCGACGTGGTGAAGAACCTTAGACTATGCGATGTGTGATTGGCAGCTGACACTGCGATCGCAATATCACATCGACGAAAAAACAAATGGGAGGGCGTAGCTTTGACACTGGTTGGTGCGATTTGTGATTTGCGATCACATCACATCGCGGGATTGCAGTCGGCATAAAACACAGGGTGGAGCGTTAACAAATGGATGTGATTTGCGATTGGATCGCATTGCAACATCGCAATCGGTGAAAAAAGAAAGGGCGAAATGGAGGCAATAGGGCACAGACATGATTTGCGATAAGATCGCATCGCGAGAAAAGAAGCAAACTGTTTGCGGTTGCTATTTGTTTGTTGCTACAGTTGAAATTATCATTTCAACACTCACCTTTAATTTCAACTGCTGGGTTATCGGTCATACCCAGACATTTCCTCAAAAACTCAAAACTTTTATGGCCCAATGGTTTAGTCAGAATATCTGCAACCTGCTCCTGAATTCTGCAGTGTTTTAAAACAATTGCTCCATTGTTTACCAATTCCTTGATGTAATGAAACTTTGTGTCAATGTGTTTCGTTCTCTTATGAAACACAAAATTATTGGATAATGCAATAGCTGAGCTGTTGTCACAAAAGATCACAGTTCCTTTTGTTTGTTCTTGCCATAAACTTCTTAACATCCTTCTTATCCAAACTGCTTGACATATTGCTACTGTGGCTGCCACATATTCTGCCTCTGCTGTAGACAATGTTGCAATAGGCTGTTTTTTAGAAGCCTGTGAAATGGCTCCTGAACCCATGTGAAAAACATAACCGGATGTTCTTTTCCAATCATATACACTTCCACCCCAATCACTATCAGTGTATCTAATTAAATCTGAACATTCTGAAGCGGTATATAAAATGCCAAACCTTTTTGTACCTTTAACATACCTCATAATTATTTTTGCTGCCTGCCAATGTGCTTCTTTTGGCCTCTCCATGAATCTGAAAATTAAACTAACAGCATACATTATATCCGACCTAGTTGCAGTCAAATACATGAGGCAACCAACTATGATTTTGTGCAAACTAGGATCAAAATCCTTGCTGTTGTCCTCTTTGCTGAGTTTTAATCCCATCATTGTGGGAGCAATTGCTGCTTTGCTCTCCTGCATATTAAATATTTTCAACTCTTCGTTAACATATTTCGCTTGTGAGATAAAAATCCCATTTTCATTTTGTTCTACTTCTATTCCTAAGAAGTGTCTCAGCAAACCCATGTTAGTCATCTCAAATTCTTCTTTCATGATTGTTTTGAAACTTTCAATAAGATAATCATCATTACCTGTGAAAATAACATCATCAACATATAACACAACAATTAGTATTTTACCATATTTTTCTTTGATGTAGAGGGTGGGTTCTCCCTCACACTTTTCAAATACATTTTCCAATAGATAGGAATCTATCCTACTGTACCACGCTCTTGGTGCTTGCTTCAGCCCATAAAGAGCTTTCTTCAATCTTCACACTTGTGCTCTTGGCCTTTCTTTTCATAGCCTATAAGTTGTTCAATGTAAACCTCTTCCATTAACACTCCATTTAGGAATGTTGAATTCACGTCCATTTGGTAAACTTTCCACTTGTTTTGTGCTGCTATGGACAACACTGCTCTCACGGTTTCCATTCTAGCAACCGGTGCGAAAGTTTCCTCATAGTCTCTCCCATATTGTTGCTTATATCTTTTGACAACAAGTCTTGCCTTGTGTCTTTCTATTTTGCCTTCAGCATTACTCTTGGTCTTGTAAACCCATTTAACTCCAATGACTTCCTTTCTTTTTGGTAGTTCAACTAAATCCCATGTCTTGCTTCTTTCTATGGCATTGATCTCCTCATCCATAGCTTCTATCCATTTTCTATCCTTAATTGCTTCTTCGAAATGAATAGGGTCATCAACATGAAAATATAAAGCAAACAAAGAGTTCATAACTTCATTTGTTGCCTCTTGTTCATAAATGTCACTTAAATTTCTGAACTTCTTACCTCTTTCATTTGGTGTACAAGTGCTTGAAGAAGCACTTGAATTTCCTCCTTGTGGTGTGCTTGGAGAAGCACTTTCATTTCTCCTCAAGGGTGTCTCTTGATGCCCTTGTGTTGGTGCTGCTGTTTGGGGATGTATTTCGACCATCTCCTCATCATCTTCATCATGTGACAAAGAGTTTTTAACATTCACTGTTTTCTCTATGCTTCCATCCCAAGCTTCCTCCTCAATGAACTGAACATCTCTTCTCACAAAAAACTTCTTGGTGGATGGGTTATACAATCTATAATCTTTGGATTCCTCACTGTATCTAATGAAAATACATTTCTCCCCTTTGTTGTCCAACTTCTTCCTTAGTTGATCTGGAATGTGTGCATAAGCCACACATCCAAAAAATTAAATGTGGGTGACTCCTTGCTTTGTCCCACTCCATGCTTCTTCTGGCACTCTGTTCATGACTTCTTTTGTAGGGCATCTATTTAAAATGTACGCTGCACAGTGTACAGCTTCAACCCAATAATCATTTGGCAAATGCTTTGCCTTTAACATACTCCTCGCCATATCCATGATTGTCCTATTCTTCCTTTCGGCAATTCCATTTTGCTGTGGAGTGTACCTAGTGGTAAACTGTTTATGAATTCCATTTTCTCTACAAAATCGTAGAAATTCTTTGGAGATATACTCACCTCCTCTATCAGTTCTTAGAACTTTGATATGCAGCCCACTTTGGTTTTCTACAAGTGCTTTGTAATTGCAAAATCTTTCAAACACTTCACTTTTGTTCTTCAAGAAATAAACCCAAGTTTTTCTAGTAAAATCATCAATAAATGTCAGTATATATTGGTTGCCTACAAATGATGGAGTTTGCATTGGTCCACATAAATCTGAGTGGACAATCTCTAAGGGTGCTTTCGTCCTTATGCCTTTCCCTGATGGAAAACTTTCTCTGTGTTGTTTTCCCAAGATACAACCTTCACAAAGGCTATCTGGTTTCTCTATCAATGGTAATCCTCTTACCATTCCTTTTCTATGCAACAAGTTAAGACCTCCAAAGTTGAGATGTCCAAATATCAAGTGCCACAACCAGTTTTCATCTTTTGGTTCGCTTTGGAAAGTCTCTTGCGTCACTGCTGCTATTTCTCCTCCATTTTTCAAATCTGCTTTCATTCTGAGAGGGAACATCCTGTTCCTTGTCATCTTCACTTCAACAATACATCGTTTGCTAGGTGATTTATCCATGATGGTGCATACATCATTCTCAAAGAAAACATTGTAACCCTTTTGAACAAGCTGTCCAATACTTAAGAGGTTACATTTCATTCCAGGAACATAATAGACATCTGCTATGGTTTTCTTTGCACATTTCCTTGTCAAGACTTTTACTTCTCATTTTCCCATAACAGAAGCTTTACTATCAGTCCCTAGTGGGACTTGTGACTTCACACTCTGATCTAACTTAGAAAACAGGGCTATGTTTCTTGTCATATGGTTACTACAACCAGAGTCTAGAAACCATACATCTTCATTCTTTGCTTCAGCGATATTATAGCTTAAAAACAAATTATCTTGGCTAATATTTTCTCTAGTGAAATTTGCACTAGTTCTATTACTCATATCAAGTTGCTTCTTCCTACATTCATTTGCATAATGCCCATATTTTTTACAATAGTGACATTGGACATTGGATTTATCATACCTTTGTCCTTGAGCATGATGTTGTCCACTTTTTTTGGTTGTTGCCTTGGCCTTGGTTCTAATTTGGATTGCTGCCTCTTCCTTGAGCATTTGCTGGACTGTTTCTTCCACCTCTGTTTTGGCTTCTGCCTCTTCCTCTCTTGTTTCCTCTGCCTTGACCTCTTCCTCTTCCAAAGAACATCTGGGTCTTAAAGGCATGTTCTAGAGATGATTTTTCATTTCTACTTAATCTCTGCTCATGTGTTATGAGTGATGCATGTAGTTCATCAACTGAGAAGTTTGTGAGATCCTTTGTCTCTTCTATGGTGGTGACAATCACATTGAACTCTGAGGGTAGGACCCTCAATAGTTTCTCCACAATCCTCCTTTCTTCAAGAATTTCTCCATGAGACCTTATTTGTGTGACTAGACCAATCACATGTGTCAATAATGAGTCAATATTATCTGACTCCTTCATGTAGAGATTCTCAAAATCTCTCCTCAACAACTGTAGTTTTGTTGTTTCCACTTTCTCCATGCCTTGATAGGCTATCTTGAGAGTTTGTCATGCTTTTTTGGATGTCTTGGCTGCTGCTGTCCTTGGAAACACACTCTCATGCACTGCTTGATATAAGAAGTAGAGGGCTTTAGAATCCTTCTTCTTATAGCTCTTCAACAGTTCTTTCTTTGCCTGAGTCAATTTATTAAACTCATCTTCATTTTCTGGTTCTTCAAAATCATCCTCAACAAATTCCCGTAAGTCTTGGGAAGCAAGCAAGGCTCTCATAGTTATTGCCCAATAGTCATAGTTTTTCCCACTAAATTGTGGGAGCTGAGTATTACAGATACCCATGCTAGTGCTGGATCCGGCCATTCTTGCACTCTTAACTATGCTTCAAAATACTTGACTGTGTATTTAAAATAACTGACTGTCGAGGACAGTAACACAGAAAACTAACTTGAGAAATACCTTGGATTTTTTTTAACTAAGTCTTCACTCTACTGGAGAAGTTGCTGCAACAAGAAATCCTTCCTTCAGCATCTTTGACAATTTCAAAGAGCCTGGACAAGCTCTGATACCATGTTGGGATTTTTTGATAATTCTAGAACAAAATGAACATAGAATAATGCTCTGTTTTATCACAGTATCTTAACACAGGGAAGCTAAAATTGTTTTATGAGAGGACAGAGTTTTTCACACACACATAATTTTTTTTTATTCATTAACAAAGAACAACTGTTAAAAAAATCTTCCTCCCATAGAGGGATTACACTAGGAACGCTTCAGTTCCACAAAAAAAAATTCACTGTCTCTCCTTGAAAAAATTAACATTGTTGTGTGTAATTTTTTTTATCTTGTGTTCGTGTTGCTGCGTATTACATTACATATTCAACATGTATAGGTGTCATAATGGACCACCCATCGCTTTTAACTCTCTGATGGAGTTTCTACTACAATCTGTCTACTTTGATGAACAAAATTGATCTTTTCTGATACTTTGTTGTGCTTCTTGCTCGAGTGGAGTGCGCAATGGACGAAATCCCATGCCTGATAAATGTTTTAACTGCTCGAGTGTGTCCTGATTATCCTTTGGCCATTCTCTTCTTTAAATTCCATTGGTGACAAGTAATGGGGGAAAGTGCTGGATCTGGTCTTATTCCTACTTCGGGAACACAAAATAGGTTAAGGGCGTAAAGACAGTATGGCGGATGCATGCACAGGGCGAGAATAAATAAAGGCCATTAGATCCATAGATGAACAACAGAGAACACATCAGAAGAGAACTGTGGGGAGGTGACGAGGATGGAAGGGAAAGCGCACAAGGCTTATTGCGCGAGGCAACAGATCTGACGTGGTGAAGAACCTTAGACTATGCAATGTGCAATTGGCGACTGAAATTGCGATCGAAATATCGCATCGGCGAAAAAACAAATGGGAGGGCATAGCTTTGACATTGGTTGGTGCGATTTGTGATTTGCGATCACATCGCATCGCGGGATTGCAGTCGGCATAAAACACAGGGAAAAGCGTTAACATATGGGTGTGATTTGTGATTTGCGATCGGATCGCATCGCAACATCGCAATCGGTGAAAAAAGAAAGGGCGAAA
The DNA here is from genome assembly GCA_000404065.3 of Pinus taeda. NCBI lineage: Eukaryota > Viridiplantae > Streptophyta > Pinopsida > Pinales > Pinaceae > Pinus > Pinus taeda. The sequence goes on along the minus strand of APFE030950380.1, from coordinate 169,707 downwards.
TGGAGGCAACAAGGCGTGGACGTGATTTGCGATAAGATCGCATCACAAGAAAAGAAACAAACTATTTGCGGTCGCTGTTTGTTTGTCGCTGTAGTTGAAATTATCATTTCAACATAGGGTCGTAGGAAATGAGTTGCAGAAGAACTGGAAGGTACAAAATTTGCTATATTCAGGGTTCAACTATTGAATTTTCATTTTTCAAAGAATCAAATTAATTATAAGACTAATTGAATTTTCATTTCAAAGAATCAAATTAACTATGACTGGGTTAACGTATTGTGCTACCTACAGGAGGAGTTTTATCAAGACATTTCGACAACAGTGCATAGAAGTAAAGCTGATTACCCACCTCCACAGGTTGATTAGTTCTATTGTTTACATTTAATTTTGGATTTCCCTTTTTTGTTGTACAATTATTTTAGCAAACAGTGTAAATTCGACCTCTGATGCAGGAATCTGTCACAGTTGGATTGGATGCACCCGTGCTTGAATTAACTATAAGACTAATTGAATTTTCATTTTTCAAAGAATCAAATTAACTATAACTACGTTAACGTATGGTGCTACCTACAAGAGGAGTTCTATCAAGATATTCCGATAACAGTGCATAGAAGTAAAGCTGATTGCCCACCTCCATAGGTTGATTAGTTCTATTGTTTACATTTAATTTTGGATTTCACTTTTCTGTTGTACAATTATTTCAGCAAACAGTTTAAATTCGACTTCTGATGCAGGAATCTATCACAGTTGGAGTGGATGCATTCGTGCTTGAGCGTATTGCTAAGATGATGTCTTATCTTCGCTTGGGCTCCTCTGGAAAGGTATGGCTCTACTGTGTTGTTTTCTTCTTTCGATCTCAAATTCGTGATGAACTAATAGAATTTATCAACATACAGAATATTAGAAATTGAGTCAATGCCATTTTTTCTACAGGTTTTGAAGAAGAAAAAGAAAGAAAAACCGGACATAGAAGTATTTACATAGCATAGATTTATATATGTGCTGATTTAAAGATTTGCATTTCCACAACCAGGACTAGTTGAATGAAGCTTGTGAGTATTTACATAGCATACATTTATATGGAACTAAACTAAGTTTTTGTTTTTATCAGAAGTATCAGAAGTAAGCTTACCTTGACGTCTTATGATCTCTTAGTCTGAGAGGAACAAAAAGCTAAGAGCCCCAGCAGTGTCCGGTTGGATTCTGCTTCTTCGTGATGCAATCCCTCATTTTCCTCGCTTCATGGGGCATGAAGCGGGTTGTGTTGTTGCAGTTGTGGTTGCTTTATGAAGCAATTTGTTGCAATAGCGATAAGAAGGGGCAGTGCCCGGTTCAATCGATAACTGGATGTTCCCGTTCAGAGCCATCTTTGAGCCATGTGTTTAAGCCCTACAACTTTGGCAACAATGTGTTTAAAGACTACAACTTTGGCAACCACATAACCGAAGATATGTATTAATTCCTAAGCATGTAACCGAAGATATGTATTAATTCATGTATTAATTCCTAAGCATGAAATGTTATTCAAACTAATGTTAGAATTATTTTAACACCTTCTTTAAACTGCAAAATGCAAAGGAAATGGCATGGACTATAATATATGGTTTAGCCTCTCCACCTAGGGAAGAGGCTAAATAAGAAGGTGAAAATATTTCATATATTGTAAGGTTAAATGCTTTGGTTACTTGTCGCAGTCACGAAAGTAAACAACTAAAAAAAATAGCTGAAATTAATGTCAAGCCCACCATATCAATTACTATAGTCCATGCCATCTGCCAGATGGCAGGGACTAATAATAGTCTGACTAGAGAAAAAACATGTTAGGCCCAACCTTATATCTTAAATCGACCATATCCATGGGATCAATGATGAACTCCCATACATACTCTCACCTGGTTAGAGTTGAATTTGTTCTAGAAGATTTAGATGAAAGAGTAGAACTCCTAGAAAAGGGACATGCCTGTAAATAATTTCCCGAGAAGAAAAAGATGATACTAGAAATGAAAGCAACACCATTCATAATAATGAATGAATTTTTGTATAATAAAGGACATAATGATGTGCGATGAAACATGAGTCACATGTGAAGGAATAATTAATGAGTCACATGGAGGACTCATGGTAGGAAACTTTCATGTGGATACAATGATGAGGAAGATTCTTTAGGCCAAACTTTGGTGCCCAACACTACATGCATATTATCAAAACTTTATAAATAAGTGTGATATTTTCCAACAAATGGGTTGACCAATTCAAGAATATGAAATGCATATACAATTTATAAATGTATGCTTACGATTTGAAATTTGGGAAATTGAATTTATTGTTCCATTCCCTCAACAAGTAAAAATAATGGAGAAAATACATTATTGCTATTGTTGAATATCTAAAAAATTGGTAGAATTAGTGTCCTTTGAATCATGCACAAAGGAATTAGATACCAAGTTTCTATATGAGAACATTGTTACCAAATTTGGGTGTTCCTCACCATTATAATCGATTAAGGGACACAATTTGTGAATGAAAGAATCAGAGTGTTGTTGAGTAAATATTGCTCCATTCCCTCAACAAGTAAAAATAAATGGAGAAAATACATTATTGCTATTGTTGAATATCTAAAAAATTGGTAGAATTAGTGTCCTTTGAATCATGCACAAAGGAATTAGATACCAAGTTTATATATGAGAACATTGTTACCAAATTTGGGTGCTCCTCACCATTATAATGGATTAAGAGACACAATTTTTGAATGAAAGAATCAGAGTGTTGTTGAGTAAATTTTTAATTGATCAAAGAAAAATTTTGCATACCATCCACAAGAAAATGATGTAGTCGAGGAATTCAAAAAATATTTATACAAAGGATTGAAAAAAATATATTGAATTGACTATGATGAATATGTTGACAAGGTGCTAGTAGTACTCTCAACATACATGACTACTTACAAACAAGCAATTAGACGAACACTATTTAAGCTAGTGTATGGCCAAGAAGTTATAGTTCCACTACACTTTTGGAGCAATGCCTCCAAAATATCCTCTATCCTTAGATATGATATAGATAGAGGTAAGCAACCTTGTTTTTATCAACTGAATGAATTAGAAGAAGAATGACTGATTGCAAAACATCATAAATAAATTGAAAATACATAACATAATCTTGGCATGACCAACTCATATAAATATACAAATCAAGGGGAAATGGTTATTCTTTATGGCTACAAAATAAAAGGAAAACCATCGAAACTAGAACTATTTGGCGAGGTTTGGAAATTGTTGAATAAATCCAACCATTCAGTGTGATACAACTAAGAACACTACAAGGGTGTCTATTGGATAAAGTGGTAAATAGTGCCCAACTAAAAAGGTACTACAATTGATACATGTGAGTGGGTCTAAGAGTGTAAAAATCTTCGATGGTTCCACAAGAATTGCATTCAGCTAAAAACAACTCTTTTGCTAGTTGATAATTTCTTTAATTACCACAAAAGTATTTATTAAACTCACATAATAATAATTAGAAACAAAATCATTTATGAGAAGTTATATTAAAACTACCTAGAATGAATCTTACCATAATTGATCATGGTTATAAATAAGCACAGTTATTCACAAGCTACACAATAAATCGAGGAGTGGACTCTAGGAGAACTAGAAGAAGTAACAACAAAACTCAAAATTATCAATAGAACAGACACTAGGATGGAATGAAGTCAACAAACTAAGACTTACAACAAAACTCAATAAAAAGGAAAAGGAAAGATGAAAAGAAGTAAATAAATTGCATGATCAAATCCTGGAAAGAAGATTAGTCAAATCAAATCAATAATGACACCAATGAAGGCTTGACTAGAGAATTATGACTTGTTGGAAAAATCGATATAACATTAATAAAATTGTTCAACAATAGGAATTTGACAAAAATGAATAAATCGACTCAACAAATCCAACACTCACCCTGGTTTATCAATGGGAAAATGGTGCTTGTAAAACAACGTCGCACAATATTTCATTAAATACTCTCATATTTCCTGAAACAAACTGAAATACTGATTGCTTAGGTGAAATAATCACATCCCCATTGTTTCAAACTATAAATAAAGAAGAGGCTTTTGATTCCAAATTATTATTCTATGATTTCCAATGATTTTGTGAGTCAGATTCTAAGTATGTAGAAGATCAACCAATGGCTCTATCAAGCGCCTAGAGTATGTTTCTATAAACCCAAGAGACTATGGATATGTCAAGAATAAGAGGATAGGTGCATGGATATGAAACAATAATAATACCAATATTGAAGCATATAGTGCACAAAAATAATGTGATAGAACTTGAGATGTGACTAATCAACACATTCCGAGAAAAAATGGAGGAAATTCCACGGGAGAGATAGTGGAATATATTTACAAAATGGGTTGAGAAAATTTAATAGCAATCACAGGTGTTGGGTAAATATTGCATCAAACATCACTTGCCCGACCCCTTGAGTTAGGATTTTGGTGGATGGAAAAAAGTTGACAATGCATGTTAGGAACACAAGGGATAGGATATAAAATATGTGGATCAAGAAGAAGCAAGTGAACATCTAGGGATATAGCCCTGTGTGACTCACATTGCGCATTATTGATAAAAAAAAGAAAAATTCCTATTCCAGGTGATAAGAACTAAAAAAATGGAACCCTACATCACACCAATTTTGTGAAAGGAATATTAAAAATAAAAAACCAACTAAAGAGTAGAAAATAGATTCTTGTTGAAAGGAAGGATGTAGAAGTGGTTATCCATTTTGTCAAAAATATTTACACCCAACTAATGATACATTTTCTTGATAGAAATATAATCTGATGCAATATTTTAATGATGAAGGAATTGTCACAGGCCACACCACACTTCAAAAATACATTACTTGGAAAATATTAGGACCCAAAACCACTTGGTCAACATGTTACAACCTATTTAGTATTCCAAAGATGTCAATTACTAATTTCATCACTAACATTAGTATCACTAATACTAACTTATGCAAAAAAATATTCCCTCTTTATGTCTCTGTGTGTCTGTGTTGGCATTATGGCACATGTGTTGTCCTTGATGGCAACTCACTCTGGTGACAGATCAAAGTTCAGGCACTCAGAAAGAAGAAAAAGATATATACACAGGTTCACTTTGACAAAGCTGTGTATACACGCGGGTTGGACGTTCCCAAGGCACGTATGCGTATACACACACTTTCATGCAAGGAAAAGCTCATACATGTGGGAGAACTTATTTTTTGTCCATGGTATTTAGTCCTTGGTATTTGAACCTATGGTTTTGGGCCATGGTATCTCGTCATAAGTGTTGATCCCAAGTATTGGGTCCATGGTATTGAATTGTTATGGTTTTTGGGCCGTGGTATTGTGAAAGGCCTAAGGCTATAAAAGAGGAAGGAGATCACTTGGCAAGGGACCATCTGAATTATTCAATATCTGATAAAGTGCTAGATCTGGAATACTTTGATTGGGTTATGGTGCAGATCTAGATCTAAATGAAGAAGGAACCTGAGCACAAGGAGAAGGATAAGTTCTATTGATGGGTCAAAATCTTAAGGCTTGAATGATAGTATCTTTGTATGATTTTGATCTGTTCTATGTGGCGCTTGCTTGATCTATAAATCTAGCAATCTGGGTTAACTAATGTCTGAATGTTTGAAAGAGTGAATTATCCTTTATAGATCTGTACGCAGGTTCAGTGAAGCAAAGGTGCGTATACATGCGGGTTCTGTGGGTTAAAACTGCGTATACGCAGGTTGGTCCAAACACAGAAGTGTATACATGCAGGTTTCTGGTTCTTGAAGTAGCGTACGTTCCTTGAATTATCTTCTAGCTGCTTTTGTTTATTGCTGCAATGTTCTGGGTTCAAAATTTAGTGTGTGGTTATTGTTACTGTGTTCTGGGTACAACTGTCAGAGAAGTGTCTATTTGATTCAGTGTTAATTGGTGAAAAGGATATTGTTTGATACATAAATTCTTGATGATTGATTGATGTTCATGGATCCAGTCTGAAAATTTATGAAACGTAGTCCCTGGAAGCAAAGAGAAGGTTGTAGCCTTCTGCAGGTAGTAGCCTGCGTACTAGTATCCCAGCTAGTACAAGAGCTAAGGGGGTTGTAGCTCCCTTCCAAGAAAAGCTAGAGAATGAGAGAGGGTTGTAGCTCTCTACAGGTAGCAGCCTGCATATTGGTAAAGAACTGCACCAGTACAAGAACATTGTAAAAAGAAGTTTCTAAATAAAGGAAGATAGAGACGAATTGCAGCAGGTGGTTTTCACCCACATTGGGTTTCCACCTTATATCTTGTGTTCTTGTGTGTGATTGTCTTCTACTCTATTTTTGGTTATTGTTTATTTGATTCTAATACATAGATTAATGATCAACATTTGTAAGATAAATTAAATTATAAGTCTAAATGATATACGCGGGTTTCCTTATCTATAGTTGCGTATATACGCGATTTTCTCTAACTGAAGTAGCGTATATGATCTGGTTTTGAAAAAGAAAATAATTGACTTGATAATACTGATTCACCCACGCCCCCCCCCCTCAGTATTATTTCCCAACAAATGGTTCCCATGAAGCTAGGAATCCATTCAATGCCATGTTCACTAGCTTTGCACTTGAAACCTTCTTCCCAATTACTACAAGTTGACTATGAATCTATGTGACCTTCATAAGATAACTAACAATTGTGTCTGATTTGGCCATCTATGTGAATCCTATTTTTTTCTGTAATATCATTTTCTTGTTTATCTATCACTCTAATTGAGACTGATTGGGGCATCAAACATCTCCTTAGTTTTCTTCTTCTCAGAGATATGAGGGATCAAATGATCCTTTATAGCATCCAAGATCATCTACTTGGCCTTCTGACTTCCTTCTTATTTTGGAATACCAACTTTTGCATATGTATAAGTAGAGTAACAAAATCCTTTGAAATATCCCAAGTATTATTCTTTCCTACTCTAAATGTAACCCTCACCTACCATGATACGAAATTTGAGGTACCATCCAATCTGTCATAAAACCTTAGGCTAATTGATGTGCTTTATGAAATCTAATGCACAAAATCGCAAGTATGAAAATTAATGTGAAATTCTCCAACTACTAATTCTTCTTCCTTGCAATTGATTTACTGTTGAAAATCCCTGACATTCTCAATTAGAGAAATAAATCTAATCACATACAAAATTTCCAAGCCAAAGTGATTATTGAATATAATTAATGCAGAAATAAATTTTAGACCATGACATTAATCACACAATAGATAGAAATTAAATAATAGAAGCATGAAATCAAGTTCACACATACACAAGTAATAACCCCTTCAAAATCAACATTTAGTTCCTTTGAAAAATCTTACAAGGAAACCTTTGCAAGTTGCTAGAGAAAACAACGTTGCACAATGAACAAAATCACCCTGAATCGAGTAGAACAACATGTTGAGAGAATATGTTGTATTGTATGGCTATACAAACTATACTTATTACTATACATCCTATTGTATGCCTATATAAAACTGTACTTCTAACTGTACGACATTCTTGAAACTGCAAAGAAAATATAGCCTGCTTGTTGCCCAAAAACACTTCTCCTCTCTCTCTCTCTCTCAACTTGTTAAACTACTCGTACTCAAATGCATGTCAAACTTGTATCATGACCTATTATTATACTTTTAGCTAAGACTAAAACCCTTATCAATTTTTTAATTTACTCCTGGTCTACACCATGCATGTATGAGATACACCTTTTAGACTCAACGACTAAATATAATATTTTCACTCTTCTCCTAAAGTGAATTACAAAACCGAATTAATTTTTAAAAATATCTTAGAACTACCTCTCACATATTCACACTAAACTTATACAAATGCTCATGTTTGAGCTATAATTCTCAACAAAGATCACATGAGATAGAAAAGTGCATTGAATAGTTTAATGACATGAGATTTTAGTGTCAATCATCAATAATATTGAAAGGAAAACACTTATATGGGGCAAGTAACGTTGACTAATTCAAAACAAGGGCATTTATCAAGTTACTCCATATTTGAAGTTCATCGCAAATCATCAAATGCATGCATTGAAATTATTTTTATCATAATCAATTGTTGAAATCCAAATGTACAAAAACATAATAAAGATGTGCATTGTTAATTATGCTTAGAAAAAGAAAACTACTAAAAATAAATGAGTACTTCAATGTTGCTAATTTTATTTTTACATAATGGGAAAACCTATCATAACTCAATGTTTCTAATTATATTTGTTGGGAGTCGCTTTTTAATAATGGAAATGAAATTATTTCAAATTCAATAAATAGATATAGATTTTTGAAAATTCCATTTAGTTGGCCACATAGTGCACCAGATGAACATGAGGAAATTAATGTTGTTGAATGACATGAATCTCAAGACTATTTTTACTTTTGATGACCAAATACAAGAGATGCATAATCGGTCTAGAAGGTCATATGCATACGTGAAGCCATGGAAACTGCTCGAGGTGCTCGATATAGACTATTAAGGTGCATGATTATTGTTTTAGTCACTAAAGATCCATATCGTTAGCTATTATAGATTGCAAAAGCTATGAAAGTCAGTAAAGAAAGCAAAGAGGTGATAACAATTGAAGTACATTGTTATGCAACAAATACATGTCCATTTAATGGTGTGTACAAGACAGAGATAAACAAAGAAACAGAAAGAAAGGGTTGAAATATAATTGCCACCACATTGGCATATTGAAATAAGAAGATGTAGGCATACTTGTTTATGACTTCCATTGACCAATGGAGTCCATTCTTCATTCTAGGCTACAAAAATTATCAAGGGATCATTGTACAAGAGACAATTAAAAGATGGGAGTTTTGTCGACATTATCCTAGATCCAAAAGGTTTATGACATCTAAAATGTTGAGGATATGTCATGAAGGCTCAAATGGTTCTCTTATTAATAATAGAGAGGAATATGAGTCATCCACAACTTCATTCAATCATTCATCTAAAGATAATGTATATTTTGATGGTGTCTCTAAATCCATAAATAAGTTTTAATAATTGTCTCAAATCGTGTTGAAGAAGTCAAATATATCCTTAACTCTATCACAAAGAAAATCTCCAAATTCCTCTAGCAAGTCAAATCCAAAGAGCCTACACTCCAATTTAAGGAAAATATAAAGAGGTGTTACAAGATAGGAAAACAAAACCATTAAAATAATTTATTAAGTCATCATTATAAATATCAATTCAAAATTCATAACCCCAAAAAATTGACAACACAAGGGGAAAATGCTATAAGTTCCTTTATATGTTATCCATAAATAATGATAATCACGACTTCAAGTCCCATTTAATTGTTTAATTTTATTGGATAAATAGTTGACAACCTCTCTCCTTTAGAAATGCATAATTTTGATGGAATTTATGGTCTTACAATTCCACCATGCCTCAATGGGTTTTGGAGGTCTCTAGATTGACCCAAAACCTCCAAAAAAGTGAAACTCTTTAGATCAATTAAAACCATGAATTTTGTTTTTCTAGATTCCAACAATAATGATTAGGAAGAAGGTATTTTATTAAGCACCAAAGCAACACCATTCAAGAATCAATCAATCAAAATCATGGTCATTAATAACACATGCATTGACTTATTTCCATGTTTAGAAGGCAACCATGGAATAAGTTCTATTATCTCAAGTTCTAAAGGTTTTAAAGCCATATATTCTTAACTCTTCTAAAAGAAGGATATAAACATCAAGATATAAAATTTGTTAAATGCAAGCCTCTCATAAGATTTTTGACAAGGTACTAAGATCAATATGTTCCAAATAGTGCAACCACACCCCACCTCAAAAAAATCACACCAAAGGAGATGAAAGAAAGGAGCCCTAAGAGATTATGCTTTGGATGTAATAATAAATGATTTAAGGGACATAAGTGTCCAAAAACAAGATTTATTTCCATGGGAAACATTGAGGATGTTGACAAGGATCTTAAACAAGAGTTTGAAAAAAACTTTGAGCCCCCTTCAAATCTTGAAGAAAAAGGTATCCCTATATTGATGCATGCCTTTGTAGGTATCAACACCCATCAACCTCGTTAAAGGATACATTAATAAGAAAATAATCACCCTCATCATCTTGAATAATACCTATGAAATTCATTAACAAAAAGATGACACACTGATGCAACTACTTTCACTTCTTGGTTACAAACTTCCAAGTAATGCTTGCAAATGAAGGAACTGTAACTTGTGGTTGAAAATGCTATAACATCAAACTTGGAATGGATTTTTTATTGGTGATATAGACGTGGTTTTAATTGTGCATGGCTGAAAAAATTTAAGTGCATTTTCCATGACGTTTGAGGAATTATTTAGGCTCTCTATCATTTAAGGCCTCGAGTATTTTCTGATTCAAGTAATTAACTCATATAAAATGGAGTAGTTTCAAGGAAGATGTTAAATTGAGATATTATCGATATCCATTCCTTGGAAGCTACACAAGACCTAAGTAGAGTTCCGCCAAAACTAGTAGAGCTTATTCGATAAACATATTATCTGCTAGGAAATTCTTGATGCATTACCCCCAACATAAGGCTATGATCATGTGATTGAGCTTATACAAGGTAGTAACCCTCCCAAAATCACATCTCAGTTGCAAATATATTCCAAGGTCCAAGAATTTGATTCCCATCTTCAACATAATATAAACATGTCACAAATTACTTAAGGAAAACATGTAATGAACTCGATGAAACAATAAAGTGATTAGAACATATTGATACACAATGAACTTCCACAATTGGACAAGGAGGGAAACCTGATTCTAGTACCTATAGCAATTCTTGACAACTACACTAGTCATCTAAGGAACAAATCTATGGCATACTATGTCACCAAGTGGAAGAAAATACTCCAAAAGAAGCCAAATATGAAGGAAAACACTTCATGCAACAACATCTTTAACTACAAAGCTTTAAGTCAAATGTACTACAATGGAAACATTATGATATATACTTAACCCTTATACATATATTAGAGAAATTTTCAATGTTGAATTTTGGGTCTGATAAAAAGAAGAAAAAAAAATTGTGCTATCAACATCAACTTGAAAGAACGAATGAGATTCAAATTGATGATGTCAACCATAAGGGTAAATTATGTTTTGGAAATAAAGAATTAGAGCTTTAATCATATTTTTTTTTTATCTACTTATAGATTTACTCAAATTTCAAGAGTAGACACTTATTGGATGTGGAATTCAACATCTAACAAGTACCCACTTTACATATTTTTGATAGGCCTATAGTGAGATAAATTGGAAAATATATGAAAAATGTTTTTCTTACCACTCTGCATACTTCTAATAGATATATAGTGAGATAAATTCAAAGTACATGAAAGAAACATATTTTTAGAACCACAATAAGATAAATTGGAAATACATGAAAAAATAAGTTTCTTAAACACATATTTTCATGTATTTACAATTTATCACACTACAAATCTATGAGAAGTATACATATTAGCAAAAAAAATGTTTTTTCATGTGTTTCCAATTCATCTCACTATGGGTCTATTAAAAGTATGCAAAGTAGATACTTATTGGATGTTGGATTTAATTCTGCATCCAACAAAATCATACCTTTAAAATTTGAGTAAAAATGTAAAGAGATAAGTAAAAAATGCAAAAATTTTAAAATAGTTTACTTTGTTTCCCTTTGAAAAATTGACATTTTCCTGTATTATTTTCCTTAGGAATTCCATTTGAGACCTCAAAGTTTCTTTAATTTTCTCTTCTCTAATATCCTAGCAAGCCCATTTTAGACCTCAAAATTTCTCTAATATTCTCTTCCTCACTGTCCTAGCATTATGTCATATTTCCTCATTTCATTCTTCTACTTAAAATTACATATTTAAGATTAATAGACCCACTTAAAATTCCCTCTTTAGAATCAAAGAGAACCCCTTTTATTTTTAAGAACATTAACCTAAAAAGATATTATAAGGCCATATAACCCTAATCTTTCTCACATATATAAAGTAGTGAGACATATGGAATTGTCTTATCTCGAGTTGTGTATTTCTTTTTTTATTATAAATCACCCTTAAGAAGTTGCATATTAATATTTTCATTCATTATTTTGTATATCTTTGGTGTGCCATTATATTCATGTTTATTATGTTATGTAATTTGGATCATAACATTCCATCTATTAGTTATTATTATAAATACTATAAAATGAGATTATTTTAATCTTCCTAATGGTAATTCCTTGGTATGTTAAATTACTTATGGTAAATTGAATGGTACGCGTTGAAGTATTTTGAAGACCATGTATCATCTGTGATGGGCATATAATACATTGGGTACACTGCTTTTGTAATGGTTGGTAAATGTTTTCTGGAATTGGTCGTATGGTATGGTGTGTTGAAGTATATATGCAGTTGTTAAAAGTTAAATAGGTGTAGCGTTGAGTTATTTATATTTTTTTAAACCATTCATATATATCCAACTATTCGAACATATGTTTATTTTGATTAATTTTTTTTTTAGGAAGATGTATATATGATGAGTCTTTGTTTATTTGATTAATTTTTTAGGAAGATATATATGATGAGTATTTGTTAAGAGACTTTTCGTAAGAATTTTATTTATTTAAAGTTTAGTTAAAAAGTTTTGCAGAAATGTATTCGTTTGGAGTAATTTTTTTGGAAAAGAAAATTATTATGAATGATTCAAGAAGATAAAACATATCTTGATTTTTAATTTTTTGTGGAAAGGAGTTTGCCACATAGAAGCTAACAATTCTCCTGAAAAGCCCACTTATGATAAAGAGCTTGTCATATGGGAGAATAAGAACAACAAGACTTATGTCTTAATTGCAGCGTCTATCAATGAAGAGGTGAGTCATCATATTACACCATTTACAAATATTTTTGAAGTCTTAAAGAAGTTGAAAGATTTATATGAATCACACTCTGAGCTTGAAGTAGTCCAACTTATGATCAAACTTTTTAATTTAGAATTGAAAGATGATGATCCCCTTGCCTTAGCTTCTGAAATAAGAGCCATCCTGCATGATATAGAAGTTACCAATGTTAAAATGGATGTTCCTCTCACATATTTTGTCAACGCACTATATCTCATGTATTCTCATTATCTTGAGTCATTACAATCTAATGGAAAGCTTAAGGAGATTTCCTTTGACTCTCTTGTGGAGAAGTTTGCTGAAAGAGAGAAAGCTTTTGGGAAGAAGAAGACAATTGCTCAGTCCTATAAAGAAGTTGTGTTCCTTGCACAGAAAGAAAAAAATCATGCACACGATTTTTCTAGAGGAAGAGGTGGTCAAAGAGTACATGGAACGAAGAATAATAGATGTGGGGGGTAGACATTACCAAGGAGGAAGACTTGATCTTCATTGTATACAGTGCAACAAAAATGGACATGATGCTTCCACATGTAAGCTCTCTTGGGACAGGATCAGACAAGAAAGGGATGAAGAGAAAGGAAAATCATAAGATCAAGGGAAAGGTAATGCCCCCAAATCTACTCATTATGTTATGGCACAATGTAATATTGGAGTAATTGAATACTTGTTTAATGTTTCACCTGCTTTGTGGAAAGATGCATGGTTGATTGATTCAGGAGCAACTTGTCACATGAATTTTAGAAGAAATGTATTTTAAGAATTCACTAACAATGTTGATGGAGCAGTCTACTTTGCAGACAAGTTAAAACTCAAGCCATCAGGGCTTGGCACCATCAAGCTCAAACTGCCTAATCTCCCTGACTTTCTTTTACATGATGTTCTCTACCTCCTCGAGTTGCAGAGAAACTTGTTGTCTTCCGTTCACATCTTCCAACAAGGACACTCCATACACATGTTTGATGGCAAGGTTGAGGTCAGAAAAACATTGGACAACTCACTTGTCATGACTGGGATAGAAGAAGAAAGACTCTTGAAACTACAAGGAACCTCTGCTCGTGAACAAAATTTTCCATACAATTTTCAATTTGATGAAGGTACAATACCATCCAGTCTCTTGCTAGATTTGGAATTCAAACTATGGCAGTCTGTGTTTATTGAAGAGAAATGGTGTTACTGAATTGCCAGTCATTCCCAGGAAACTTAAGCAATGTGATGTTTGTATCTTAGGAAAGCACAACGAACAGTCTTTTCATGATTCTCATTCCAGAGCACATACAAAGCTTGAACTCATTCATTCTGACTTGTGTGGCCCTATGTGGCCCTATGCCTGTTCCTTCTGCAAAAGGTAACAAACACATGATGACTTTTATTGATGACTACACCAGAATGTGTTGGGTATATCTATAGAAGAACAAATTTGAAGCTTTTGAAACTTTCAAAAAGTTTCATGCATGGATTGAAATGATACAAAATCTCATATTGGCTCTATTTGTACTGATAATGGAAAAGAATATACTTTAAATGAATTTGAAAACTATCTTCACTAGCATGGGATCAAACATCAAACAACCACGCCTTACAATCCTCAACAAAATGGTGTAGCTGAAAAAATGAACAAGTCAATCTTAAATATGGCACATTCAATGATGTTTTTCAAAAATGTAAAGTTGATGTTTTGGGCTGATGTAGTTCTATGTGTAGTGTATATTAATAATAGGTGTACATCTCATGCTCTCAAAAACAAGACTCCTTATGAAATGTGGTATGGCCACATTCCTTCGGTCAAGCATCTCAAGGTTTTTGGTTCCACCTATTATGCCTTGATACTAAAGGAATAGAGAAAGAAACTTGGTGCAAGGAGTCAGAAATGTATCTTCTTGGAGTACTCAGATACCTCCAAAACATATCGTCTCTATGATGAAGTAAATAAGAAGTTTATAATATCTAGAGATATATTTTTTCTTGAATCTTCCAAGATTGATAATGTTGTTGAGCAGCAACTTGATTGTTTGGACATATTTGGGCATGCAAAATCTTTTCAAAAATCTTGATAATGAGATTCCACATCTTGAAGGGGGGTCCCTATGTTGGATCAATCTGTGGAATCTTCTTCTAAAGCACTCTCTTCCCCTCATGAATCTCCAACCACTAATCAAGAAGACACTAAATTGAGTGATGTGATTGAGAGAATTGGAAGCCAAAATCTTGATTCAACACCATCTTAGTCATCTGAACAGCGTGGGCCATCTTAGAAAGGTCCTCCAAAACAACTCTCCAAGACACTTGAAAGTGTTCGTCTTGATTAGGTTGCAAAGACAGGAACAAGAAGCTTTGCTAGACATAGTGGAGTTAAGAGGATCTTCCATAACAAATATAAATCAAATGGCTCACTTGACAAACATAAATCTAGGCTCATGGAGAACGGTTTTGCACAGAAGGAAAGGTTCGATTATGAGGAGAATTTTGCCCCCACAAAAAATGGGCTACCATCCAGACTCCCTTTGCCTTGGTAGATAAGAACCGTTGGAAAGTCCATCAAATGGATGTAAAAATTTCTTTCTTGAATGGAGATTTGAAAGAGAATGCTTTTATGTCACAACGAGAAGGATTTGTTGTGAAGGGACATGAACACAAAGTATGCAAGCTTGTCGAATCCTTGCATGGCCTCAAAGAAGCACCTTGAGCCTGGTACGAGAAATTTACTAAGCATCTTCTGAAACTAAATTTCAAACACTATGATCTTAATGATGCAACCTTGTTTATCAAGAAAGTTGGAAAAACAATTGTATATCTTATGTTGTATGTAAATGATCTTCTGGTGATAGGGAACAATGAAAATTACATTGCATCCATAAAGAAAGAATTGAAAAAAAGTTTTGAAATGACAGATTTGGGATATGTTCACTATTATCTTGTTATTGAAGTAATCCAACATCCGAAGTTTATATTCCTCTCTCGAAAGTACATTGGAGATCTATTGAACAAATTTGGCATGGTTGAGTGCAATCCTTTGACTAGTCCAATGGAACATAATTTACAGCGTACATCCACAGAAGGAAATTAATTTGAGGATGCGAAAGTATAGACAACACGTAGGAAGACTCCACTACTAGACCAAACATTTCATTTGTTGTTGGAATCTTCTCCATGTTTATGCAAAAGCCTTGTGAGGGTCATTGGTCTATTGCAAAAAGAGTTCTAAGCTACTTGAAGGGAACTCGAGACTTTGGACTCAAGTATACATAGGTGGATGACTTCAACTTGATTGGATACTTTGATTTAGACTTTGATGGAGATAAATAAAATGGAGTATCTACTTCAGATTATGTTGTGAGCCTTGAATCAGGAGTTGTCTTCTGGAGGTCACACAAACATTCAATTCTAACAAATTCCATAACTAAGGCTCAATATGTGACGGTTGCAGAAGCAACAATGGAAATTGTGTGGCTTGGGAAAATTCTGAAAGATTTGCAGGAGAAACAGGTTTATTCTACTCCTTTTGATTAACAACACTTCTGCAATAAAGTTGGCCAAGAACCCAAAGCTCCATGATCGAAACAAGCATATCATTACAAAGTATCATCTAATTCGACATCATGTTGAGGCCAAGGCTATTCACCTATGCCATTGTTCCACAAATAAGCAAATTGCAGACATCTTCACCAAAGCACTTGGAAAAGAAATGTCCGAAAGATTCTGAATGATACTTGGACTCACCAACATCCCTTCAGATAAAGGGGGCGAAATGTTGACACCTGATCTTTGGGATTATGAAACTCTTGTAGATATTGTAAATAGAAAACTAGAGAAGACGAAGAGACAATGGAATACGAATTCAAATAGTCTCCCTTCCTTGTATTTGTTCATGATTTTCCTTAATGCAAAACATAATTCGAGTTACTCAAACCTGGTCTGACAAAATATGATACATTCTTTTGAAAATTTCTTTTAGATTTATACATGGTTTGATCGTATAAGATATTCTTCTTCTCACCAAGTCTTTATTTAATTGAATGGTTTTCAATGCTTTTCTTCCCATCCAAGTGAGTGATTAAATGTTTTCATTTCCACCCAGTCTTGTTTATTAAATGCAGTACTTCTCAACCAACCAATCAAACCTAAAATGAATTAGAATTCTTACTAAATCCTTTTATTTCTTCTTTGATTTAACTTATTTTATATGAGACATCATTTCTAATTTTTCTTTTAGATTTATACACGGTTAATCCTACATGATATTCTTCTTCCCACCAAGTCTTTAGTAAGTTGAATGCTTTGCTTCCCATCCAAGTCAACTAATTAAACCTAAAATGAATAAAAATTATTGCTACTTCCTTTTATTTCTATTTAGATTCACCATTTTTTTAATTAAATGAAGCACTTATCTTTCCATCACTCCATCAAATTAAATTTTAACTAGATAAGAATTCATATTGATTCCTTTTACTTTTATTTAGATTAATCAATAATAAAATATAGTTAATACAAGAATTATTAATCCTATGATTCATTTAAAAATATAAGTGACCTTATGAATTATTATAACAAAATATATTACTTTCCCAAGCCCCTCACTTCTGTTTTCTCATAGCTTCGACGGCCATGTTGAAGTACCAAAATGTAAACCAATTTATGAGTCATGTCATTGCTTGTCCCCTGTTACTTACTTTTGCAAGAGGGAGTTTCAAAAGAAAATATTGGTGATGTTGTTATTCCATCACTAAATAAAAGTAAAAGTTATTTTTATCCAAGAAGTATTTTTGACAATGTCTTCTATTAGGTGGTCATTTTTGTTACATATGAAGATGATAGCCCTTACTTATCTCTTTAAACTAATTTGTTTCCAAACATAATTTTTTTGTGTTTTATCTATTATCTTCTAATTTAGATCATTGAGAACATCTAAATCAGATACAAACTCCCAAATATAGTTTTTCGGTATCTTGTTTATTGTCTTTTAGTTTAGATCATTAAAAAAAAACTAAATCAGATAAAATCTCCCAAACATAGTTTTTCAATGTCCTATCTATTTTCTTCTAGTTTAGACCCTCGAAGAAAGCTAAACCAAATACAAACTTTTATTAACATTGTTATTGCTTCTTTGATGATTCAAAGGAGAAGCTTCATTATATTTTACCTCTTCTATTTTATTACTTCAAAACAATAGAAGCTTCATTAAGTCTTACCTCTTTTAGTTTGAATCTGATCCCTCTCATCTAATTTTGGTTCCATCACTAGCTCCATGTTCCTCTGCTTCTTTTGAAGGTTTCTTTGATACCAAGAACTATGTTTATTTATTTTCTTTCCCATGAAATATTCTTTTCTTCTTCCATCTAGTTGGTGAATTGTCCAAATGCATTGACTCGTAAATGCTTCACAATTAGTGAATTGTCCAAAGGCTTTTTGTAACATTAAAACTTTACAAAACTGAAATAAACATAGTAAAAAAAAAAAAATTTATGCCTCGAATTGTTCCCCATCTAATCACTAATCATTCTACATACATACAAATATTTCACATGTTTAATGGCATTTAACCCCGAGGGATGTGCCACCCGCTTGTTGTACCTATCATTGAATGTGATTAATGGCTATTACCACTGCAGGTCTATGTGCACATGGCTTTACACGCGGTCACACTGTTTTGACCATTATTCGTGCCTCCATGCAGTACTTGTACATGCCAAGGGACGGGACTTAGGTGTGTGTCCGCCAGCTTTTGTGGATCTCCACCTCGATCTCCAGCACTTGATCCAATGATAGGGATGGGTTTGAGATTTACCTAACCAACTATCTGCACCGACACTGGCCCTCCTCATTGTTTTTGGCATACTCCGGCTTCACGTTGCTCTACAAGGTTTTCGGTTGTGGCATTTGGCGAAGCTCTGCCAATGGCACTCCGTGAGGACTAAGGGCAGGAGGGATTTTCCATCAAACCAAGCAAGGTAACCCTCTCTCAACTGTCTCAAAAGACTTTGCTTGTTCAAAGGTTCACTGCTTGGAAAGAAATATTTATAATTAGGAAATAAATGAGGTTTTTGTCTTGCCACAGTATAGAGGTGACTGGAACGATTCCAAGGATGAACGAAGTCAACATACCCCCCATCTCATCTGCCTCTGGTAAGTTGTTAAACATCAAGTAAATGTTTGATTGGTTGACCTCTATTCGTGCTTTTTTTCTAAGGTTTACGCTCCTCCTGGAATGGCTTTCTGATAGCTATCATAGAGTTCTCATTTTCCTTTGCAAGGGGCGACTTACCGAAGGCGTGCTTCTATCTCAGGTAAACCCATATTTATATCTTTTGTTATCTGAGTTTCTAGAGATGAACCGTCAGTTTTAACCCTACATGCCAGCCTAACCTTACCTTCTGTTGGCTTGCAGGTATGTTATACTCAGGAGCTTTTAGAGTTCGTTCTTTCGGCTTTTAAGTACCTAGACTCTCACATTGTGACCTCTGCATTTCAGGTTGGAGCTAGACTCTGGTCATAGGATTTAAGAGGTCGTTTTCTTTTTATTTGTAAATGAAGGACTTGCATATCCGATCACAGTCTCTCGTGACACTCTGTGTTTGTAGGTTAATTTACTGGTTTGGTTTTGATGCACTGTAATTGTAATGAACTTAAACGGACTTTTGAGTGGTTATTTTATGTTAGAGTTTGTATGTAATAGTAATTTTCAAACCCTAAGGGTGGTGTCGTTGCTTAGCTGGTTGAGGTTTATCTCAATACCTGTTTATTGCATTTCCATTCACCGAACTGATTTATTTATGTTTGTATGAAGGGTGTAAGCAGTTTAAGCGACAAACGCCTATTCTAGTGCATAATATTTAAATATGAACAACAGGGTTAGGCTGTAGTAGCTCTACAATGGGGTTTCGTATCTTGCTGTCGATTTCAATTTTTTTTTTATATACATATATGTTTAGAGATTTCTTGAGGCTATGAATTTTAGTTAACTTGTGGTAGCTATGTTATCATCTTTCTTTGGGTTTCAATGGCTAAAACATATAATCTACATATTTCATCACGATTTTCACTTTCGAGTTTCTTCTTAAATTACAATTATGTATGTTTAGCATGTTCAAAGATTTTGTCAGAATCCAAGTTTTTTCTAACTCTGCTCAAGGTGATAATTTGTGTTTCATGTTAATGTACTCATGTAATCACTATCAGAGGGTCTGTCTTCTGTGGACTTTTCAAAAGCGTTCAAAATTGTTAAGAAAATAGTTTATGATCGTAATCACTTTCCTGTGCATTCAATGTTAATAGCTACGGTCTAGAATAATTAATTTATTGCACATACATGAATAGTTACTATGAAAAGTTGTAAATACAGTTCAACAATGATACTTTTGATGGCTTCTTCTTCAGTATTCTAATTAGCCTGGTAAACAGATAATAATGACTACTGTATATAATACTATTTATGATTCGACATTAAGTCTATTATGAAACTTGCTACCTCAGTTTGACAATCAACCTGTAAAAACAATATTTCCGAAAGGTCTCTCTTCCCAGCCACGAGTCTGGAAATCACGTCCAGACTCTCCCCCGAGCACCTTCAATCTTTTCCATGTTGGATCTAATCCAGTTACAGTCTGTACCAAGGCCTCAGGACTACAATCCAGCCTCCAATTGTACTCTTTGCTGATTGTACTGAGCAAGTTTCTCCCACTGGTTTATTCCACCCAGTTCTAGGAGCCTTTTCTGCTCTTTGCCCCTCTCTATATTACCTCTCTCAAGCAGAGGGTAACTACTTCTTGGCAACTGTTCTTTTAAATGAATAAACAATTTTATTTAAAATATTACCACCTATAATTTAGATAATTCCCACATGTGTTTCTTGGCTCTTTCCAATAATAGTTCCTATTCTTTATCAAATTGAATAACATTTAAAACATCCTTTTAGTAAAAACAAACATAATAATCTTCATGGAACTTTATGCAACTTGGGGGTGTTACATCTCCCCCCCTTGTGCGGAACACCGTCCCTGGTGTTCTCTTCCTCTTCAGGAAATAATGCGGGATAGGCCTTTCGCATGAATTCCTCCTCTTCCCAAGTAGCCTCTTCTGGGCTAAAGTGCTTCCATTGCACTTTAACCTAGGTGATGGCTCGCTTCCGCAAGTTGGTTTCCCGCCAATCGAGAATACGAAGAGGTTCGGCCAGGAACTCTCCTTCCGGTTCGACTTGTGCCATAAAACAATTCTCAGTTATATCTATCAAATATATATATATATATCCAGTGTTTACCCCATAGCTGCTTTACCTGAATATTTCCCCAATCAATAATGTGTTGAGGGTTATACACATATTTCTTTAGTAAGGATACATGAAATGCATTGTGGACCCGAATGTGACTAGGTAGCACAAGCTTATAGGCCACCGGTCCAATTCTTTCTAAGACCTAAAAGGGTTCGTAGTACCGAGGCGGTAATTTGGCACAACCTCGCCACTCCAAGGAACTTTTCTAAAGCTTCACCCTCAGGTAGACATGATCCCCTGGTTGAAATTCCCTATAAGTCCTTTTTTTATCCACATACATCTTCTATCTATCTTGAGATTCCCTTAAATTTTGTCGGACTTTCTTAACAACCTCCTCCATTTCTGCTAGCATGTCAAGACCTAGTGCTAGCTTATTTATTGGGTTATTCCAGTCTATGGGTACTTGACACTTTCTTCCATACAACACCTCGAAAGGGCTCATGCCTAGTGATTTGTGATGTTCGTTGTTATATGCAAATTCCACTAGATGGAGATAGTCCTCCCACTTGTGTGGCTACTGCATCACAAACATGTGTACCATGTCTTCTAACACCTGATTTACTCATTTAGTTTGTCCATCCGTTTCAGGATGGTAGGCAGTGCTAAACTAGACTTGAGTACCTAGTCCTGCAAAAAGAGTCTTCCAAAAGGTGGATGTAAATTTTACTTCTCTGTCCAAAATCACTACCTTGCGTATCCCATGCAAGTGAAATATCTCCTTCATAAATATTTATGCAATTTCCACTATTTTAAAAGTGGATTCACAGGTACAAAATGGCCTGTTTTACTCAACTTGACTACCACAACCATAATAGAATCATGTTGCTTCCTTGTGCGGGGTAAACCACTAATGAAATCCAAGGATATAGTCTCCCATTTCAATTCCAGAATGGGTAATGGTTGTAACAATCCAACGAGATGTTGATGTTCCATTTTAACTAGTTGAGACTCCAAACATTTGGACAAGTATTTTACAATATCCTTCCTCAATCCGGGCCAAAAATACCCCCTCTTAATGGCTGAAAACATTTTTTGATAGCCTGGGTGACCAGCACAAGGTTTCTTATGAAACTCATCCAAAATTAATAGTTAAATCGAGGTCTGATTTGGAATATAAATTATGCTTTCAAAAGTGAGAAGATCATCGGAATTTATTCCAAATTCTGATTTTTCCTCTTTCCGTAGGGCTTCTTTTGTTTGTTGCCAGAGGAAAGTATATTTCGGATTCTTATTAGCTGCCTCCTTTATGATTTTAGGAATATTTGATGTTGCTTGGCTCATTCAGTTCGCATAGATACAGTGCAATTTTCTGCTTAATGTGTCAGCCACACGGTTTTCTTTCCCCTTTAAATGTTTCATTTCAAAGTCAAATTCGCTTAAGAAAGCCATCCATCTAGGCTGTCTAGTGTTTAGGCTAGATTGATTGAAGAAATTGGTAAGGCTGCTATGATCGATTAGCAACAAAAATTTCTTCCCCAAAAGGTAATGCCTCCACATTGTGAGTACATGTACCACTGTTGTCAATTCAAGGTCATAAGCTGAATATTGTTGCTTGTACTCCTTCAACTTTCAAGATTCATAAGCAATCACTTTTCCCTCTTGTGTCAACACCTTACCAACACCTTCCTTGCTTGCATTCATGCAAACTACGAAGGACTTTTCCAAATCTACTACTTTTAATACTGGTGGGGTAGTAAGCAGATGTTTTAACTTTTCAAATCTTTGCTAACAAGTTGCTGGCCATTGGTAAGCACGTCCCTTTTTCTGCAAATATGTCATTGGAAAAGCGATCTTTGAAAACCCCTCGATGAATCTACGATAATATCCGGCTAATCCCAAGAATGATCTAATATCAGCGACATTCTTAGGGGCTATCCATTCCATGATTGTTTTGATCTTTTATGGGTCCACTACAATGCCTTCTACGGATATGACGTGACCCAAATACTGAATTTGATCTTTGAAGAAGTCACACTTGTTGAACTTGGCGTACAACTAGTTTTCCCTTAATGTCTGTAACACTATTCTCAAGTGTTCTTTGTGTTCCTCCTGGTTCTTCGAATATATTAAGATATCATCTATGAAAATCAACACAAACTTATTCAGGTAGGGCTGGAAAATACCATGCATTACTCATAAAGGTAGCTGGAGTGTTTGTGAGGCCAAACAGCAATACCACAAAATCGTAATGACCATAACGAGTACGGAAAGTCGTTTTGTAAATGTCTTCATCTTTTATTCTTATCTGGTGGTAACCAGATCTTAGATCGATTTTCGAAAATACCTTAGCTCCTTGTACCTGATCAAATAGATCATCAATACGTGGTAAAGGATACTTATTTTTTATGGTTAGCTTGTTCAATTGTCGATAATCGATTCACAATCTGAGGGTCCCATCCTTTTTCCATACAAATAATACGGGAGCTCCCCAAGGGGACACACTGGGGCGAATATATTTTTTTTATCTAGAAGCTCTTGTAATTGCATTTTGAGCTCTGTCAATTCAAGGATGCTCATGTGATAAGGAGCTCTGGATATGGGGGCTGCACATGGAATTAACTCAATGGTGAAGTCAATATCTCGCTTGGGTGGTAAGCCAGGAATATTTTCTGGAAAGACATCTACAAAATCCTGAATTACAGGAATATTTTCTAGCGAGGTCATTTTATTTTTAGAGTTTGTAAACCCCACCTGCACAGTGTAAATTTGACACCCTTTCCTAACACATTTTTCTAATTGATTGGCAGTAATAGGATAGAGCTTGGTGTTGGTTTTTATTCCTTGTAATTCCCTTCGTTGACCTGATTCTGAAACAAAATTTACAGTTTTTTGTTTACAATCTACTAGAGACCAACATTTTTCCAACCAGTCCATCCCGATTAGTATGTCATAAGAGCCCAAAGGTAATATATTAAGATCAACATAAATAGGCTGCCCATAAATGGTTATGGGACATCGTTCTGTCTTGGCATTAACTTTCCTCTTTGTGCCAGTGGCTAGTTTTACTAGCCAAGGCTTTGAAAATTTTATGCTTACTGACTGACATTTTTCAACCACTTTAGAACTGACATAGCTTAAGCTAGCACCTAGGTCAAATAAAACAGAAACAGGTTGCTTAGCAATTATACCTTCACATTCAATCATTGTGCACTGGAATTCGGCCTGATGATCATCCAAGGCAACATTAATTCTAGGTATGCTCCTTGCCACTTCGCCAACTGTGGATGCTTCTTGCATGTTTGATAATTATTTTGTTCTAGCTCTTTGTTGACAATTTTTGTAATAATGGGGTTCTCCGCAATGCAGCACTGTAGTGGCAGTTTTGATTGCTGATCATTGGCAGATTTTGTGACCCCTTTAGCTGGCCTATTCTCAGAATATGCAATTCTGGGTGGATTTCTGGATGGAAACCTGTTGAATGCCTTTTGTTGTGTATTCTTATGATTAACAAATTATGATTAGCAAATTTCAAGTGTCTGCTTGGGATCGGGCTTCTACCATTCTTACTTGATCCTCCTTTTGGCCCTTCATTCCTTTGTTTCATTCGCTGATAGCAAATGCAGGCCTTCCTCACAGCATCATCCATTGTCTTAGGGTAGTCAAATTCCAGTTTCTCCTTCATAAAGTTTGGTAAGCTGCTAATAAAACATTGAATTTTGGCCTTTTCCTCTTGCATGTAAGGCACGTAGCAGAGTAAGGATATGAATTTGGTCACGTATTCATCCATGGTTAAGGTTCCCAATATTAACTCATGGAATTATTTCACTTTCTCATCATAATAGCGTTCAGTTAGATATTTATCCTTGAAATGTTTTTGAAATTCATTCAATGTGACCTGTTCTTCATCAATTTTCCTTATTGTTTTGATTTCTTCCCACCAGAGAGTCACTTTCCCTCTCGGCTGATAAACTGCAAATCGTGCCTTCAGTTTTTCAGTGTATTCATAAATCTTGAAGTATTTACCCATATCAATTAACTAGGGTTCCGCAACTTCTTCAGATTCTCCCTCAAAAAGGGAAGGCTTAATTTTCTTAAACTCTCCTTATAATTCTGTCTATGGTTCTGACTTTTGCTTCTTAGTTATCCACTGGTCAGATACATTGTCTGAGCGCCCCTCATCTTCCTCTCTATTTCTTTCGGCAGATTCAGCGTTTTCTTTCCTACGCTGAGTAGTCGGGGTCTTTTCCTGATCCTCTACGTGGGGATCTAGATGGTGCTGATTTTGTCGGTTGGACAAACTTCTTAAGATTTTCTCCTGTTCTACACGCTAGCAT
Organism: Pinus taeda; assembly: GCA_000404065.3. Taxonomy (NCBI): domain Eukaryota; kingdom Viridiplantae; phylum Streptophyta; class Pinopsida; order Pinales; family Pinaceae; genus Pinus; species Pinus taeda. Next base: position 144,202 of record APFE030950380.1, on the reverse strand, counting down.
TCATTATATGTTCTTAAACTAGTCATTTCCACATGCAATTGTTGCACCATTTCAAGTAATACTACAGTGGCTTGCCGGGATTCCTCGCCCAGATGAATCCAAATATCTAGGTTAGCATTCACATAGGTTGACCCGGGTGATTCAGGTGGTCCTGAGTTCCTCTGCATGTTGAACTTGTTGTCCTTTTTGTTGGTGTGATATTTTTTTTGTTATCTATATTCACACATAAGTAGTTTTAATTACAATTCAAGCACACAGTTCCTGTACATAACTACTCCCAAAGGGCTTCAGTGTACAAACTTGGCTCTGATACCATTTGCAACATCAAAACTTTACAAAACTAAAATAAACATAGTAAAAAAAAAAAAAAAAACTTTTATGCCTCGAATTGTTCCCCATCTAATCACTAATCATTCTGCATACATACAAATATTTCACATGTTTAATGGCATTTAACCCCGAGGGCTATGCCACCTGCTTGTTGTACCTATCATTGAATGTGATTAATGGCCATTACCACGGCAGGTCTATGTGCACATGGATTTACACGCGGTCATGTTGTGCTGGCCATTACTGTGCCTCCACACAGTGCTTGTACATGCCGAGGGACAGGACTTAGGTGTGCGTTTGCCAACTATTGTAGATCTCCACCCTCGATCTCCAACCCTTGATCCAATGGCAGGGATGGGTTTGAGATTGCCCTAACCAACTGCCCGCACCGGCGCTGGCCCTCCTCATTATTTCTGGCATACTCCGGCTTCGCACTACTCTGCAAGGTTTTCGGTTGTGGCATTTGGCGAAGCTTTGCCAATGGCGCTCTGCGAGGATTAAGGGTAGGAGGGTTTGTCGATCGAACCAAGCAAGGTAACCCTCTCTCAGCTATCTCAAAAGACTTTGTTTGTTCAGAGCTTCACTGCTTGGAAAGAACTGTTTATAATTAGGAAATTAGGGTTTTGTCTTGCCACTGTATAGAGGTGACTAGAACAATTCCAAGGATAAAGGAAGTCAACAGACCCCCCCATCTCATTTGCCTTTGGTAAGTTGTTAAACATCAGGTGAATGTTTGATTGGTTGACCTCTATTCATGCTTTTTTCTAAGGTTTACGCTCCTCTGGAATGGCTTTCCAGTTGCTAACACACAGTTCTCATTTTCCTTTGCAGGGGGTGACTTTCCGAAGGCGTGCTTCTATCTCAGGTAAACCCATATCTATATCTTTTGTTATCTAAGTTTCTAGAGATGAACCGCCAGTTTTAACCCTACATGCCAGCCTAAACTTACCTTCTGTTGGCTTGCAGGTATGCTATACTCAGGAGGTTTTAGAGTTTGGTCTTTCGGCTTTTAAGTACCCAAACTCTCACATTGTGACCTTTGCATTTCAAGTTGGAGCTAGACTCTGGTCATAGGATTTAAGAGATCGTTTTCTTTTTATTTGTAAATGAAGGACTTGCATATCTAGTCACGGTCTCTTGTGACACCCTGTGTTTGTAGGTTAATTTACTGGTCTTGTCCTCATGAACTGTAATTGTAATGAACTTAAACAGACTTTCAAGTGGTTATTTTATGTTAGAGTCAATATGTAATAGTAATTTTCAAACCCTAAGGGCGGTGTCGTTGCTCAGCGGGTTGAGGCTTATCTCAATACCTATTTATTGCATTTCCATTCACCGAACCGATTTATTTATGTTTGTATGAAGGGTGTAAGCAGTTTAAGCGACAAACGCTTGTTCTGGCGTGTAATCTTTAAATATGAACAACAAGGGTTAGGTTGTAGCAGCTCTACAATGGGGTTTCGTATCTTGCTGCCGGTTTCAGTTTTTTTTTAATATACATATATGTTTAGAGATTTCTTGAGGCTATGAATTTCGGTTGACTTGTGGCAGCTATGTTATCGTCTTTCTTTGGGTTTCAATGGCTAAAATATAGAATCTACATATTGCATCACGATTTTCACTTTCGGGTTTCTTCTGAAATTACAATTACGTATGTTTAGCATGTTCAAAGATTTTGTCAGAATCCAAGCTTTTCCTAACTCTGCTCCAAGTGATAGTTTATGTTTCACGTTAATTTAATCATGTAATTGCTATCAGAGGGTCTGTGTTCTGTGGACTTTTCAGAAGCGTTCAAAACTGTTAAGAAAATAGTTTATGATCGTAATCGATTTCTTGTGCATTCAATGTTAATAGCTATAGTCTAAAATAATTAATTTATTGCACATACATGAATAGTTACTATGAAAATTTGTAATTACAGTTCAACCATGATACTTTTGATGGCTTCTTCTTCAGTATTCTAATTAACCTGGTAAACAGATAATAATGACTACTGTATATAATACTATTTATGATTCGACATTAAGTCTATTATGAAACTTGCTACCTCAGTTTGACTATTAACCTATAAAAACAATATTTCCAAAAGGTCTCTCCTCCCAGCCACAAGTCTGGCAATCATGTCCAGACTCTCCCCCGAGCACCTTCAATCTTTTCCACGTTGGATCTAATCCAGTTACAGTCTGTACCAAGGCCTTAGGACTACGATCCAGCCTCCAATTGTACTCTTTGCTGACTATACTGAGCAAGTTTCTCCCATTGGTTTATTCCACCCAGCTCTAGGAGCCTTTTCTGCTCCTTGCCCCTCTCTATATTACCTCTCTCAGGCAGAGGGTAACTACTACTTGGCAATTGTTATTTTAAATGAACAAACAATTTTATTTAAAGTATTACCGCCTATAATTTAAGTAATTATCACATATATTGTTTTGGCTCTTTCCAATAATATCTTTATCAAATTAAATAACATTTAAAATATCCTTTTAGTAAAAACAAACATAATAATCTTCATGGAACTTTATGCAACTTGGGCGTGTTACACTTTGAATGTCCATGCTTCGCATCTATGATTTAAGATGACAAACAAACATTCAATAAATCATTGCATGTGGAATTCAACCATCAAATATTGTGGCTATATAGTTTTCATATTATATTGCATAATTTGTTTCCAGAATTATACACCTCCTTCCTCTTGTTGGAACCATCTAATACCATGGCTATGCAGTGTTAGTGTAGGCGGCACAAATTGTTTCCAGCTTTAGATGTATTCTACTTTTTTCTAAAGAGTATGTACCAAAAAAGTTGAAGTGGCTGCTAATGATGCTATATGCTTCATTATTATGTGCCAAAAAAGTTGAAGTCGCTGCTAATGATGCTATATGCTTCATTATTTCATAAATAGGTTCCTAGACGAATATCAACATGGCTTATGTGAGAATGAGCAATTTTGACATATAAACATCCATTAGCTGATATTTAGACGGAAAAATGTCATGTCAATTTCTTTTTTTTTTAATTTCATTATTAATATAGAATAGTTTGGTTAGAGTATGTTTTTATAAATTATAAAGTAGAAAGTCCTTTTTTTAGCATTGTTTTTTTAGAGTTTGAGTGAGTTTAATGGTTAAGAAAATATATTTTTTATTAAAAGGTCACAGATTAAATCCAAAGGGAATAGAGTATGTATGCCTTCTAGTCAAAATCAAAGATAAGTCCATTGTCACAAACAAAGGGGTCTTAAACACCAATTTGATGTATGTTACCATGACCTTAAAATTGAAAGGAATTTATTTTTTGATTTACATTCAAAGTGCATACGAGTCAACTCTTTATATAATCAATCAAGTCCAATACTAACAAAATAAAATACTACACCAGCATAGATCCATCTTAAATCCGGATCTAACATGAGCCGAGAGTGATCCAATTTCTTCATGTGCAAATTTAAATGTTTTATATAGTTATTTATTTATTTTTATTTTTAGATTTTTTAAAAATTTTATTTTGGCAGACATGAGTAAAATTTCAACTTTGATGACAGACCCAAAAGCGTTACACATCATACTGAGTTGTAGACCCAGCATAGATCCATTTTAAATACAGATCTAACATGAGCCCAAAGGGATCCAATTTTTTCAAGTGCAAATTTTTTTATGAGCCGACATTATTTAAATGTTTTGTATAGCTTTTAATTTTAATTTTTTTAGAATTTTTATGTTGGTTGTGCAAAATTTCAACTTTGATGATGGACAGACATCTTACACATCATAATGGGCTGTAGAATCTGTAAAATAAGCTCCTCGGCTCAATAATTGCAATGTAATATAATAAATCCCAAATTATTACTAGTAATTTCAGTCACAGAACATGTAGATAACTTTGTCGAGCTTAAGTCACAGAACATGGAGATAACTTTGTCGAGCTTAAATCAGGGATTAAAAAATGCCATTTGAGTTTTGGTTGAGTTTATTTTTTTTAATTTGATCATTCATATTCAATTTTCCATTCGAAGTCCTTAGGATTCAACTCTTTTTATAATCAACCAAATTCCAATACTAATATATTAAAATACTGCATAGTTGCAAGCTAATACACTAAACGCCAGATTATTACTAGTAATTTTGGCCACAGAAAATGGAGATAATTTTGTCAAGCAATCCTAAATCAGCAATTAAAAAGAGCCATTGAAATTTTGTTAAGCAAAGCCGGTGAGGTCAAGATCATACTATTAAATTTTCCTCTGCAGATAAAACTTTATTTATTACTGGAATGACGTGTAAAGCCAACCTTACACAGCTCAGATTCTAACAGAACTACTGATTAACAGCAATAGTTAATCAGTAGTAAACGAACAATTAAACTTTGGAAGCTAATGTAATCTTACTATGTGTTGTCCCATCCTCCATTCTAATCCATGAATTCACTGCAAAAGGTTCTTCAACAAGCTCCAGAATCCTGGCTCCTCTTGGCCAGCTGCCATAACCTCCATGACCAGTATGTCGAGCAAAACAAAGCCACAGACTCTTGTATGGGCAGCACCAGTCCAAACCATGATTATGGCCAACTATAACAGCCTGCAAATACCAGTATGAATGAGTGACAGTAGAAATGGGTTCTTGACTCAACTGGAAACAATAGCTATGGAATAAACAGTAAACTCCTTTCGAGCTTCCATTGCCTCATGTTCTTAACAGGTTAGATTTTTTATAACAGAAGTTTAATGTGCAAGAGAGATGCAACCCTCGGAATCCAGCAGAACAGACATTTTGTACTATCCAGTAAGCTAGAATAAGTTTCCTAAAAATATGTTTTAGGAATATTTAAGTGTAAGATCTATTCTAAATTCAGATCTATTAAGCACCAAGAACAATCTAAAAAACAATTGAGATGTAAATTTCTTCATACTTAAAATATTTTGAGTTAAAATGGATCTACATTGATATATATCAGACAACCCACCATTAATAATGTGGGTTGATGATTTTAAAACAGCCATGCATGGTGTCAACAGAATTGTCTCAGATTCTTCCTCTTCTTATAGCTTATATGATTTCCTATTGATATGATTAATATAATTATGTTTTTAGATTATCTTGAGAGGATGTATGCTGACATCAACATTATGGACATGGGACAGATGTTATAATCTCTTCAATACTGAGCAGTAGAATGCACCTCACTTCTCTAAATGCGTAGAATGCACCTCACTTCTCTAAATGCAATCATAGTAAAGCAAAGTACAATTTCTTAACAAAAATCACAATGTACTAAAAAGGCACTGCAAAAGCACTACAACGCTAGTGAAAATCATCTAATATTAGCCATGATCGATGTTTTATCAGGGAGAGAGAACAAAAAAATAATAAGAGTCCCAAATTACTGAAATTTTTCTTCCTATGCAAAGCAGCCCTACATCAAATTTCTCACCTAGCAAAACAAATAACAAAAATAAAATTCCTCAGTATGGAAAGGATGAAACTGACTAGTTTGGATATGTAGCTGCATACCTTCACTGAAGTTCTATTTGTCAAGATATCCATAATCCCATATTCAGCTGCTTGAGGAGCAACTGCTTCTAGATTTATGGAGCCCACACAAGGCTGCTTTATTGGGCTGCCAGGAGAAGGGGCAATTTTTCCGTAGGCTTGGCTAGGTATATGCCAAAAAACAATTTCAGGAATCCTGCAATCAATAAAAGTAGCCTTCAACATAATCATGTTGTACATTTCAGCTGAGAATGCAAGCAATTACTCATCAAATTTTGGCAATGCATTTACATGATAATCTATAGTTTTAAGTTGTCAAAGGCTATTCAACAGCCAATTAAATCAACTAATTTAATGAGAAATTGGCCGATACAAATGTTGGGCATCCTATCCCTAGAAAATAATTAGAAAGTATTTTGCACCAGCATCAATCATGGGACAGAAAGCATATCATCGTCGCCAATCCAAAGAAGAACCCCCTTAGAAAATGGTTAATCCTACCTCAGCATACCTTTGTCAGCAGAAAATCATTTTATTCATATTTACTGTCAGTCATGCTTGTATTAAGACAACAAACAACACACTTGAAAGCTAAAGAGCTAAATGTGAATTATATACAAAAAAAGCGAACTGATCCACTACTAGTTCTGCAAATACCTCATCATGTTTGAGTTGAGTGAAAGCTAATGTCCTAATTGAGTTGAATAAATCCAAGAGAACACACAAGGTTAAATGGTTTTCTGCCCTTGCAATCAGTAATTAAGCCTACTTATGCATATCTGTTATTACCTTGCACCTGGATTCCTTTGGGCCGATGTTTGTTGAAACCATCTTGCTTGAGTGGCTGAAATTACTTCAGGGTAAGACCCACCACCAGAATCTAAGAAGTAAAGAAAGGCTGCCGGCAACTCGGGATGCTTATAAGAGGTAATTTCAAGCACGTAATTTGAGACACTGGGCCAGAGACTTTTAGGCCCATATGACGAGTGAGACAAATTGTGTTGCACATCCATCTGAATTAACTCAGCACGGGTTGTCCCTTGGAAATAGCAATCAGACACTTGCTCACATCCTGAGCAAAAACAATGGAAATTGAAGTCAAAACGCTATAATTTCTTTCAAACTTCAGGGAACGTGTGAATCCCTCCAAAGTCTAGCTAATTCAAAAAGTACACATAACACCAAAATGAAAGTGTAATGCTTTTGGAGGACTCATATCAGAGCCTCATGTTTTGTGCCTCGGAGAAAATCGGGCCAAAACACACTGGATGAAGCTTCAGAATTCAACGGCCAAAAGATTCAGCTGCCTACTTCCAAAATTTGTCATGTGAAAAACAAAACAATGCTAAAAGAGAGTTTGCATGAAACTCACACGCAGTGTATCAGAGTATGAGGAATGTGCATGGCCGTTGTTATAAATCTCTGCTTTATAGCCTATAGTGAAACACGTCTAAAAAATGTTGGTGGGAGAAATGTAGAAGATGAAAGGAAAATCTGATTCAAGAGCTCTAAAGTTCAGATTCTCGTTCTAACAAAAGCAACAAATATTTTCTAAGGCCCTAAAACCTAAGAAAGAGGAACCCGGAAGCTATATAATGGATCACAAGGGTAACGATTTGATTGCAGATGGATTACCCGAAAATGTAAAAATTATGGAGCGTTTCTATCATTGGAAGCCCAGATGAGAGTAGTCACAAAAACACATATTACCTGTTGTTGTTCGAGAACTCGAGCACTGAACGCTAGGAACTCCCAAGCTTCCAAACCATTCCTCAGGCCATTCAAATGCCATATCATCATGGTTACCAAACAAAGAAGCCCAAGGTATGTTCTTATTCCTAGTGGGTGAAATGGCCATCTCCCAATAATTGCTTGCATTCGGCATCGCCAAATTGTTTGCCGTAATGACGTCTCCAAGATAAACCACAAAATCTGCAATAGCCACTTACAGCTAGTATGTCTTTATTCTTTTTCAAAATTAAATCAAATCATATGACTGCCATGAACTCTGATAAACAACCAAAGCTGTTTACATAGATTCAAACATGCTTAAACACTAGATTTTCCTCCTTCGTTAACTAAATAATGTTATATTTAAATACGTCTTAAAAAGTTTGGATTATAGTATCATAGATTCAACCCATAATCTATATACCCATTTGAAGGAAGGAACCACCAGCAAGTAAAATGACCAGGCTAATTTTTATCACGATATTTATTCTTGATAGAAATACCACACATGAATTTTATGCAACTCTAAGAGTTATAGAACTTGGTATAAATAGACATTCATAATTTTATATTTTCAGCCCTTCTCAGGCAAAGAACTAATCACATATAAAAAAACAGGAAAGCAATTTTAAAGCAGCATTTCACAGCTAAACGGTCAAATGATAGTGTTGGCGTTAACAATACAGAGTTTTAGATCAAACCAGTAAGGCTGCCCGTCATGAAAGGATGGGTAATTCAATGGTTGAGCAGCTCACCAGCCGAGGACAGGTCCTGTAATTGACTCCTAGCTTGTCCAATTTTCAACATGTCAACAAAGCCAAAAAGGTTGGTGATGGTTAAGAGGCATGAGCCAAAGTGTGGCTTAAGGGGAAGTGTTGGAAACATCAATCAACACCTCTAAAATAAATCAATAATGCTGTTCATCATGAAAGGGTATGTAGCTTAGTGGTAGAGCAGCCAACCAGCTAGTGGTAGGTCATGTGTTCAATTACTAAACTGTCCAATTTTTAACATGGTATGGCAGTGGCTAGGAACGAACTGACAGGACGACTGAGCCAAAGTGTGACTTGAGGAACGACATTAGAGATAGAAATCCACACCTTTAGATAGTGCCGGTATAGATGCATGGTATGACAGGGAAAGTAGCTCATAAATCAGCACACCAGTTGCAGCTGGGGGCATGTCTTGCATTCCATTCCCGTTGTATCATATTTTCAGCATGGCATCAAATCTAAGTAGATTGGTGGTAGCTAAGAGGCTTGAAGTGTGGTTGGAGTGAACTGTTGGACGCTGCAATCCACACTTTTAGAACCCAGCAAGGATGCGTCATGAAAGGGCATGAAGTTCAGTCGTAGAGCAACCCATCTGGTAATGGCTAGGAAGCTTGAGCTGCAAAGTGCCTAGATTGGTGGTACTGGTGGCTAAGAGGCTTGAGAGGCTTGAGCTAAAGTGTGGTTGGAGTGAAGTGTTGGACGTTGCAATCCACACCTTTAGCACCCAGTAAGGATGCGTCATGAAAGGGTATAAAGATGAATCATATAGCAACCCACCTGGTAATAGCTAGGAAGATTGAGCCCTGAAGTGTGGCTAGACTCTGGAGGGCATTGTTTGAGGTAGCAATTCACACCTTTAGATCAAACCGGTAAGGATGGCCATGATTGAAGAGCTTGTGACTTAGTGGTAGAGAAGCTCACCTGGGAGGGCTGGGTCTTAGGTTCCATTTCTAAGTTCCTAACAAGTTCAATTCTGAACATAGTGTCAGAGGCAGGTAGGATGGTTATGATGATGGCTACGAGACATGTTACAGGCGTGATTCACATACTTAAATCAAACAGACAAGGATGTACACTATGCAAGAGCATGTACCCAGTACCATTGAGCAGCGCACCAGCTTGTGGCAGGTCCTAGGTTTAATTTCTAGCCTATCTGATTTTCAACATAGGTTGGTAGTGTCTAGGAGGCCTGATCCAGAGTGTAACCGAAGGGATGTTTTGTAGGTAGCAAATTAGCAATCCACACCTTTGGATTGAACCAGGAAAGATGCTCGTCATGAAAGGGGATAAAGCTCGATGACAGAGCGTGGGTAGGTACTATGTTTGATTATGACCAATTTTCAACATGGTGTCAGAGCCTGGTAGATTGGCAGCAGCTAGAAGACCTAACCCAGGGTGTGGTTTTAGGGGGGAGGGGAGGTGTTGGAGACAGAATACCCATAGACATATCCGTTGAGGATGCACATCATGAAAGGGCATGTAGTTCGGTGGTTGAGCACCCTACCTGCTATGGGTAGATACTGGGCTTGATTCCTAGCCTGTCAAATTTTCAGGATATTATGAAAGGGCATGTAGTTCAGTGGTTGAGCACCCTACCTGCTATGGGTAGATCCTGCGTTTGATTCCTAGCCAATCAAATTTTCAGGATATTATGAGAGACCCGAAGGTTGGCAGTGGCTACGAGACATGAGCCAAAGTGTGGCTTCAGGGGATGTCAAGGTAGAAATCCACACAATTACATCGAACTGGTAAGGGTGCCCACTAGGACTGGGCTATGAAAATTGAATGCAGTATCCAGTCCATGTATTTTACACCAAGAAATCAATAAATTCAGACTTGTTCAAGGTAGAAATCCACACCTTTACATCGAACTGGTATTAGTAAGGGTGCCCATTAGGACTGGACTATGAGAGTAGAATGCAGTATCCAGTCCTTGTATTTTACACTATATGGTGGTGGTGCCAAGAAATCATTAAATTCATATTTTTATCGTATCTTCTGATAGAATTGTATTTTTAGAAATGATTTGTCAAGCGTAGAATGTGCTGCATTAAATTTTCTCAGTTACTGATCAATTTGCACAGCTTCCAGAAAGCATGACCAAATTTGGCATTTCATCTAAAATTAAAGGGAAACAATATATGAAGCACCTGGATTTTCCATGTTGAGTACAGTGGAGATTACACGATCAGAGTTCTGGTCTTGCAGGGGACCCCAGTCTGTCCAGGCATTTTCGCCATAGTGCAAGTCTGCAAACACTGCTATTCTGAAGGTGGAATTGGCAGAAGAGAAACTCAAGTATTTGGGGAGCAATCGAGTGGCGTTTCCTGGAATAGTTATCAGACGAAAACTCAGGAAACAAATCAGGAAGCCCACGACACCGACACCGACACCCATCCTGATAGCCCAATGCATTCTGCAGAAGGCAATCGACAACAAAATTGTTGGGAGGGAAAGGAGAATATATACGTGGATTGAAGGTCAAGTCAAGAGTAATCAATTTACCTTAACAGGACGCCTAATTTGCGTGTAAAAGAATTGCCCAGCCAGTAACTGTATTGAACGTATTTAGGTAACCTAAGTAACCAGAGTCGTTGAAGCAATTGCGACGGCATTGGTCTGTAACAGTAGTTGTACCATTGATGGCAGAAGGTATCTTTACCGAGAGTCGAATATTCGGATACGTCTGAGTAGAAGAAAGAAAAAGAGTAAAGAGAGTCTGTGGATCACAAAAATTCTCTTATGTGATTTTCATAGAAAGACTTTTCTTAATTCATTATGAATCACAAAACCTGAATTTAGAATTAATATTTTTAATATTTTTATTAATAGAAATATTTATGTTTATGTTTATGTTTATGTTGATATGATTTATTTTTAAATAGACTTTGAACTAGGATTTTAATTTCATTGTTAATAATTATTAAGTGGGTGGTCGTACAGTGATGTGCGGTTTAATGGTGGGTCTCCTCGGGCGAAGCCCAGGAGATCTCGGTTCAAATCTCACGGAGTACAGTGATCTGTTATGGTGGTGGCTAGAGGGGCGGACTCCCCACCCGTCTGAGTTTGCTCTTGCCAAAATCATAGGATCTTAGTATACCCGATCTACAGGTGGTTGGTTATACTCTTGGTGTTATAGTGGCAGCTATGAGGTTTGATCCCGGGTCTCCCCTGGATCAAGCTTGATAGTTACCGATTCACCATGTGTTAAAAAAAATTATTAAGTGGGTGGTAGAGATTTAATGTTAATGGAATATTTTAGAGTATTTTTAGTAGTAGCCACAAATTAAAAGTTGAGATTTATCTCAAAAGTAGTTAGGTTTTTTTTACCATTTTAATTAATTTGACTAATTAAAAAAATGTCATATCAAATTTTTTGTTTCTTAGGTGTGTGGTATTGATAAGCCATAGTATTGGCCCATGGTATTGTAACAAAGGGTATTTACAGGTTAAAAATATCCAGTGTGTGGTATTGATAAGCCATAGTATTGGCCCATGGTATTGTAACAAAGGGTATTTACAGGTTAAAAATATCCATGGTAAAGTGGAGCTCAATCTCCATGGGTAAGATTTTTATTTTTATTTTAATCTTGATAATAAGAGATGTATCATGAAGTAATTATTCTAATGTTTATTATGGATTGATGTATATGGGTATTTGTATTCATATAATTTATATGGTTCCCCTAGTGAAATATAGTTTCCAAACTTTAAATTTACTTATCAATAATTAATAGGTGGGTGGCATGGTTTTAACCTCAACTTAAAATGGTATTTGTTGATTTAACATATATTTATGTCTATATCTACTGTGCTCTAGTCACATTCATCATGATCTAATGTCCTTTGCCTATACCTATGTACCTCCCGCCTGTCTCTTATGCCTCTATACCTACTATGCTCTAGCCACCTCTGTGTCTATTCACCATCCTCTAATGACCTTTGCCTATACATATGTACCTCCTGTGTATCTCTCTTATGCCTTTGCTTCTGGACTAGATCTAGGAATGGAATGAGCACTATGGGCATTGTTTATTCCACAGATATTGCTTAGCTTTGGTATTGATTCATTGAAACTCAATCTCAATATGTCACTAGTAAAATATTCTTAATAGTAATCACAAATAAAAAGTTGAAATTCATCTCAAAAGTAGTTATATTTGTCCTTTTAATTAAATTGATTAATTGAAAAAATGTCACATGAACTTGTGTCATATGAACGCGGAGGATTTTTGGATATGTGGTATTAGTAAGCCAAAGTATTCATCCTTGATATTGTAACAAAGCTTTTGGATATGTGGTATTAGTAAGCTCAAATATTCATCCATGACATTGTAACAAAGCCAATTTACGGGCTAAGAATATCTATAATAAAGTGGGAGTGAATTTCCAAGGTTAAGAATAGTGTTACATGTTTTTTAAAATATACATATGTTTAACTCTTACATTAATTCTAGCTCTGAAATTGGTCGAGTCCTCATTGATAAAGCAACTTGACTATGAAAAAGTCATGGGTTCAATTCTCTCGGCACTCTTGAAATTAGACTATATAATTCAGCCAACAAAAAAATATATTCCCTAAACACTAATCTCCCAAAAAAACTACCCAAACCTAAAAATAAACACTTATATATCAATTATTTTTATAATTAATAATAAAATCAATAATAATATAATTATTTTTTAGTCTATTTTCATTTCACAATATAACATATATCACCAAATAAATTTTTGATAAACAGTTATCTAATTTATATGATTTTTTATATATAAATTAAAAATAAAACATAAAAACAAATTAAGCCAACAATTAAATAATAAATAAATAAACTTCATTTAAATTTATACTTTATTAATTTCGATTACGACAATCCCTCAATTGGCCATAATAATAATATGGTAGATCCAATAAAAATGTTATTATTTGTATTATTAATGCAGAGAATCCATAAAATACCATAGAGAATAAAGAGAATAATAATGACATGGGTAACCCAATAAAAACGTTATTAATAATATAAGCGAATCCATCAGATATTAAGCATCATCATTTTTTTAATAATTTTTCTTTTTCCATGAATATTTATAGGTTTTTTTTTTTTTTTAACTTGTTTCCTTACATCCTATGTAGCAAGCACTTTTAAATCTTATTCATCATCCACACTACCTCCACTTAAATGATATACCTTTCTAATAACATTTAACCTTAATCTCCCAATTAAAAAATAAAAATAAGGTCTTCATATCCATAATGTCTCTTTGAGTTGGAAACTTGATCTATTGAAACAAGTATCTTCCCATATTCTAGGTATCCCATCCCTTATTTTTCTGCATATTCAATGAATAGGGTAAAAATTTGTTGAGCTACTTTTGAACTATGGATGTCTTGAGTCTTCTCCTATAATAGTATCATCCTGGAGCCTCTTGCATGAATGTCCCTTGAAAGAAGCATGTTGGTAGATAGCACTAAAGGAGTGACCACTGCCAAATGGGGTGACTTTCGAGAATGAGGAGGGGGCGCCACTACACTACCTACTAAATACACCAAGGGGCATGGAAACACACCCCTGAGGAGTTTAATGCAGACATGCATGATTGGATGCTTCATTTACTTGCTATTATGGAGAGGGGACATCAAATAGTGGAATTCAAGTCAATTTGGTATATGTGCAGCGCAAGCGAAATATGTATAAGCCATGTAGGCACTCCAATGGGAATTTGCAGAGGTGTTGGATGTTAGCGATGCCAACCAGTTCTTGATAGTGGAGGGGAATGTCAAAGAGGATCCATGGAAGGAATGTTTGAAGGTGGGGAGTATTATTGAATGTATGGGTGGAGTTATGAGATCCAATCTCTAGCTGTGGGATAGATAAGGCGATATTCCAGTATGCATGGCCTCTTTTTGGAAAAGGTAATATTATTTGCAGCTCTAGTTTGGGCATTTGATAATTATTTCGATTTTATTATAGTAGTATCAGCAGCAAATTTGTTCAGGACTGGAGTAAGGTGATTTTTCCATTTTGTCTCTAGTTCTTCCATCTAGATTATCCCTATTCTTGTCTTAGTAGCTCAAAGGAGTAGTCTTTGACTCTGGATTTTTTCAGTAGTGGTGATATTGACAGGGAATTAGAGCATGATTAGCAGTTGGTGTTGTTTTTTAGGTCTTAACTTTTTATGTAGGAATCACTCCTATTCTAAGTTTGGTGGCAATTGGTTTCATTTTTTGACCCTATTATCTATCGTTGGTGGTTTTTGTTCTTACCAACTTATAGGTTTGAGCACTCCAAGTTCTCCTAGATGTGTTATCGAGTAGGTTGGGTAATCAAATTGGGTGAAAGTTTTCCTTGTGTATGGTGGAGAGCATGACTCTAGGCGCAGAAGGAGTTTAGTCCTAGTAATTCGCGCATATCCTCCATGAAATCCTAGACATTGGGTTAGTATTATTTCCAGTATTATGGTTCAGTGACTGACTGAGAGAAAGTCCAAAGATATGGGACTAGGAGGAGTAATGTTATTTGCCAGGAAGGGAAATTTCACCTTGTGTTAGGTAATGTATCTCTTTGTCTTTATGTTGTTTTGGTTCTTGATCTCCATTTTGGATTGCTAGTATTGAAATCTTAGAGTGTGGAGTGGATTGTTTCTAAGGCTATGGGTTGGTGGAAGAAAAGTGTATGGAAGTTGGGTGGACCTAAGACCCCCTTGTCATGATGGTTGGATATTTTATTTAAGTTATTGTTTGGTCTCCAAGCTTGTCATCCAGGGGCTTAAATATCCACTAACTTCTAGAAACCCTATGTTTACAATCCCCTTCTCAATTAGACTATGTTGAGGTTTCAATTTGGAAATTTGATGATTGGGTTAGTCATGTCACGTTAGTAGGGTATTGCTTATTATCAAGAGTAGGCACACTCACAAACACCACTAGATAGAGGATTTTTCCTCTCATTATTGAAACTCACAACTGGTCACATT
This sequence comes from Pinus taeda, assembly GCA_000404065.3. Taxonomy (NCBI): domain Eukaryota; kingdom Viridiplantae; phylum Streptophyta; class Pinopsida; order Pinales; family Pinaceae; genus Pinus; species Pinus taeda. The sequence continues at coordinate 128,907 of APFE030950380.1, read as the reverse complement.
CATGAATATATTTCTCTGGTAGAGGGGGAAGCTTCTACCCATAGGAACCACCTATCTAATACCGAGGTTTTGACAAGAGTGGGTGGAATAGATTCCTGATATTGAGCATACGATGGGCAGATTTAATCAGTATATGAAAATGGTGGATTTATACCATCAGTTGAAGTTTTTATTGGGGTGGACTATTTCGGATAGACATGAATCGTGTATGGACATTTTGTATTGAAAAGTGTGCAACAAGAAATGTAAAAACAGAAATTGCTAAAAATAGCAATTTGGCCAATGAGCATTTTGGCCACCTTGGGTGAGAGGTGAAACTGCTAAAAATAGAATCTTCTAAAAATAGCATTTATGGGTCCCTTCCTATTTTTAGCAGTCCTTGATCTAAAATAGGAAGTAAAATTCAAATTTGGTCTTACCAGCAGTTTGAATATTAATTAATTAATTCTCCATGAGTTAATTAGTTAAGGAAAACCAAACTTGAAGTCTTTGTGAGAACATGCAATAATTTCTCCACTAATTGGGAATGTGTCCTTGATTTGTTCCACTGATTGAGGAATTAAAGATGAGTTCTATATTGAGAGGATCAGTTGACTTAGTTTAACTTAATCAAGTTCAGTTAGATTAATTTAACAAGTTGTTAAATTAATGACATATAGTTTGTTGACGCTTGCATGCATGTGAAAACTGGTATTTTCAAATAACTGAGTATTCACTCATGGATAACTGATGCATGTCAGTTCTATCAGAGACCCAGTTGAGATCAGAGAAGGGACAGTGTGCTATCAGTTGGATGAATATTTTCCCTATAAAGGAAGCTCATCCATGATGAGGATTTATCTCCTTCGGGTTTGTGCAGTTAGATCAGAGGTTAGTGAGTGTGTGAAGAGGCCAATTCACACGTGTGACATCACCGGACCCCAAGGAAACTGCACAAGGCAATAGGAGGCTTGGAGGGTAGAGGAGAAGATTTGTGAGAAGCATTTGATTGTCTATGAGCAGCAGAGGGATTGTACTGAGAGCTGGATAGCTTCCAAGCTAAGGCTTTGTGTAATTCAGACTATATTTCCACTTGTATGATAATACAAAGATGAGGTTTTAGGCAGGTGCTTTCCCTGGGTAAATTCTTCTGTGTTATGTGTGATTGATTCCTTCTTATCAGTTATATGTGTTCTTATTGATGTTGCTCATGGTTGATTAAGCTTCCGCTAAATTGTTTGTAGAAGTAGATCAAGTGTTTTGCTTTAGTACATTGCATTACCGGGTGATCTACAGGTCGGAAATTTCTACATGGTATCGGAGCTAGCTGATCTGTAGAAAAATTCTACATGGTATCAGAGCTAGCTGATTTGTAGAAAAATTCTACATGGTATCATAGCTAGCTTATTTGTAGAAAAAATCTACAATAATTCTACATTTTGCATCCCCTTAAACACCAACATAAGCACCTTCGGGACCTATATGGGAGAATGGAGAGGATTGAGAAGCATATTGGCATTCCCCTAACTACATGTGGAGCATCAAAGGATCCAAATGTGCCCATTCTAGTGGAAAGCTTGGATTGAAAGCCACCAACTTGATAGTGTTTTGATCATCGTTTATTTTATCTTATTTCGAATTTTCTTTGTATTAGGCCATTTTGGTCAGCATATTAGTTATAGTCTGATTATTGTTGTGTCATTTAGTTCCAGTTGTCACTCTCCTCCATAAGGAGAGTCCATTTTTGGAGATGATCTAGTCTACCTAGTGAGAGAATGACTTAATTTTTGTACTTCTTGATGTAAATCCCAATTTTTTAAAATAATATAATTCACCCCATAAAAAATTATTAATTGTATGAAATATTTATATTTTATTTATTATAGATTAATTTTTATGATTAATTTTTCATAAGTTTGAATAGTTTACTTTGTTGGCATTATGATACAGGTGTTGTCCTTAATGGCAACTCACTTAGATCACAGTACAGCAGGTTAACAACAAAGAATTGCAGACCAGGCTACACAGAATGAAGAAAGAGAGGTATACGCAGGTTCACCTTAACCAAGCTGTGTATACACACAGGTTCACTGACCACAAGTAGCGTATACGTACACACGCACTTTCACCGAAAGAAAAGCGTGTATACCTTGGAAAACTAAGTTTTTGGTCTGAGGTATTTGGTCCATGGTATTTTGATCCATGGTATTGATCCAAGGTATCTGGTCTAAGGTATTGACCCTAGGTATTTGGTCCAAGGTATTGGTCCTAAGTGGTTTTGGTCCATGGTATTGAGAAAGGCCTAAAACTATAAAAGGAGGAGGAGAAGCTCATTAGGCCAAGTGTGCAAGTATCGAATATCTGATGAAGTGTGAGATCTAGTATGCAGGTTATTAGATGATGGTGTTATGCTTGATCTGAACCAAGGATGAACCTTAGCAGTTGATGCAGGATAAGATCCAATGATGGATTGGGATATTAAGGCTTGAAATGAATTATCATTATGTGTTTTGATCATGTATAGTCTAAATCTGAATACTGACGCATGTGTTATTCTGTAAATATTATGATTTGGGTATAATTGAAGTCTGGAATAGCTGCAGAATTATGAATCAATATTTGCAGATGTATATGTTGGTTGGCTTTGAGAAAAGTGCGTATACACGCAGTTTCGACACATGCAAGTAGCATATACCTTATAAAGTATGTTTCAGTTGTTTATGTTTGTTGTTGCAGAGTTTTGGGTTCTGGTTACTGTATTCTGGTGACAGTATTCTGAATGATCAGATTTATTATGATTTAACAATGGGTTGTCAAAGTGATTGATTGATTCGGTTGTGGTTGATTCAGAAAGTGATGATTGAGTCTCAATGATTGGTTGATGCAGATGTATTTGATGATTGAATTGCAGTTATGATGTTGTTGATGGATCCAGTCTGAAAATTTATGAAACGTGGTCCTTGGAGGAAGAAAGAAGGTCATAACCGTGTGTAGGTCACCACCTATGTACTAGTAAACATATCGGCTAGTAAAAGAGTTAGGGGGTTGTAGCTCACTTCCAGTAGAAGATGGAGAACAAGAGAAGGTTGTAACCTTCTGCAGGTAGAAACATGCGTACTAGTATAAGTCTGCACCAGTACAAGATTGTAAACAAATTTTCTTATTATTAAAGGAAGACAGAGACGCCAGCACCAGGTGGTTTTCATCCACATTGGGTTTCCACCTTATATCTTGGTTTTCATGTGTGTTGCTTATGTGTGATGCTTTATTCTGCTTTTACTACACTGTCTAATAAATCTCTGATATATTGGTTAAAGTTCAATGCATGATAAATTGGGTAATTCAAAAGTTCTTTGCATATATGATGGTTTCTTTAAGTACAGTCGTGTATACATGCTAGTTCACTTAGTTGAAGTAGCGTATACAAATCTATTTGGAAAAAATAAATTATTGATCTGATAATACTGATTCACCCCCCCACTCAGTATTGTTTCCAACAATTGGTATCAGAGTAGTTCCTTCAGAAGAAGCTTGATCGCTTGAAGGGAGATCCATCATCATGAGTAATCAAGAAAGCGTGGGATCCATCAGACTGCCTATCTTTGATGGGAGCAACTTTGTTTATTGGAAGATAAGAACCAAAACCTATTTATAATCACTTGGAATGGATGTCTTGGAAATCGTGGGAGGAGGATATACATTTCCATCAGCAATTCCTACAGATACAGCAAGTAAAAAGCAATATGAAACCAATGTCGGGGTTGTCAATACATTATTGGGAAGTCTGTCACAATCAGAGTTTGTCAAAGTTATGCAGCTCAAATCAGCCAAAGAAATATGGGACAAAATCGTTCTAAGCTACAAAGGAGACTCTCAGGTAAAACGTGCTAAACTGCAAACCCTCATAATTCAATATGAAACTCTTAAGATGCACAATGATGAAAGTATAGCTAGTTACTTCTTACATATAGATGAGGTTGTTAATTGTATGAAGAATCTGGGTGAAGAGATAAAGGAAGTTACCTTAGTTGAGAAAGTTTTAAGATCCTTGT
>APFE030950380.1:72694-123046 GCA_000404065.3 Pinus taeda | reverse complement strand
GATCTTGAGAAAACAAAATCTCTCAATCTTAGATTTGCTAAAGGATCAGAAACCTTAAATGAAATTATCAAAGTGTAGTGTTCTCCTCTAATAAAGACAGGTCTTGGATATACTGAAGAAGCATCTCAATCACAGAAGCCATCAACCTCCACTAAAAGCTATCTCGATGCAACAAAGAACAGTGAATAGTATGACAATCGTCAGTAAAGGCATAAAGCAGATCACCAGGTAAATCAGGCTCAATTTACTTCAAGGATGAACAGAAGCCACAACCAACCTCAAGTAAATCATACTCACTTTGCTTCAAAGATGAATATCAATAGACACTAAAATCACCAGGTCAATAGATTCGATAATGGCAGGAACTTCTTTAATGGTCAATGTTTCTCATGTCATAATTTTGGACACAAAGCTGCTCAATGCGTTGCTTACAAAACCATCATGACTAGAGAAGCACGAAATTAAAGGAATGTTACAGGGATCAAGAAAAGTTCCTATAATAACTTTTTTCTTCTTGAAAATGAAATAGAATGCACAATCTGTAACAAATTTGGCCATGAAGAATCTGAATGTAGGAGAAAATTTTAGCAAACTCCATTGAATCCCAAAATATGGAGAAAGAAAGAACCTCAAACAGAAATATGTGGTATAGCCTTGTATGCAGAAGGATAAGAAAATCAGTGGTACATCAACGGTGGATGCTCAAAACACATGACAGGTGACAAAGAAAAACTTCAATCATATAATGCCTTAGAAAAAGAAAAGGATGTCTCATTTGGAAACGACACTCCTACTGTCGTAAAAGGTAAAGGCTCTGTTCTCTTGAAATAAAAGGCTAAAGTTGGGAATGTTATGTATGTAGATGATCTAAAGCATAACCTGTTGAGTGTCAGTCAAATGTGTGATCAAGGAAATGAAGTGGTGTTTCAATCAAATGGATGTGTTGTTCATGAGCTTGATACAGGAGAAATCGTGATCAAAGGTACAAGAACTCCAAACAACTTATACATACTCAAGGGAGGACAACAACAGTACTATCTAAGCAAAAATGATGAAAACTAGCTATGACATAGAAGATTGGGAGATCTAAGCTTTTCTCAAATAAGAAAAGCATGCAAATTCTAGGTTGTTCGTGATCTTCCATATATTAGCATTCCTGAAAATACGATATGCAAACCATGTCAATTCGGTAAGCCAACCAGATCTCACTTCATTGAAAAAGAAGGGTCAGCTAGTAAGCCTCTTGAACTTGTTCATACTGATTTATGTGGACCCTCAAGGAAAAAGTCACCTCATGGAGAAGAATACTTTATTTTGTTCATTGATGACTTTTCCAAAATGTGTTGGATAGGTCTTCTAAAGCATAAAGATAAAGCATTTGAAAAGTTCAAAGCCTTTAAAGCTTTGGTTGAAAATGAATCATATCGCAAAATCAAATGCCTCAGATCTGATCGAGGAGGGGAATTTACCTCAGATGAATTCTTTGACTTTTGTGAACAACATGGAATAAAAAGACAGTTCTCCACCGCCATGACTTCTCAGCAAAATGAAGTGGTAGAAAGAAAGAACAGAATTGTTCAACAAATGGCTCGAGCTATGCTAGATGAATCTGGAACTCCTGCAACCTTCTGGGGTGAAGCTGCATTCTCCGGTGTAACTATTCTCAACCAAGCAAATGTTCGGGTAAACAACACTCAAACTCCACATGAACTTTGGTATGGTAAGACTCCTACGGTAAAATAATTTAAAGTTTTTGGAAGCAAATGTTATATCAAAAGGACTAATGAAAAACTTGGTAAGTTTGAGCCCAAAGCACATGAAGGTATTCTTCTTGGTTACTCTTCCCGAAGTAAAGGATATAAATGTTATAATAAAAGACTCGAGAAAATTGTCGAAAGTATTGATGTTGTAGTTGATGAAGCATGCAAAAATCCAAAAGAAATAAAAACCGAAGATTATGACAATGAAGAAGATGGGGATTATTTTCCCACATCAAATCACAATGATTCTGAAGAAGAAACCAATAAAGCACCAGAAGAAGAGATAACGGTAGAAGAAAAGACTTCGTCCAAGTATGTTCAGAAAAATCATCCAGAAACTCAAATTTTAGGGGAAAAAGAGGCAGGTGTACAGACAAGAAGAACTATTACAAAAACCTCAAGCTATCTAACATTACTATCCTCCACGGAACCTCAAAATGTAAATGAAGCATGCAAAGATGAATGTTGGGTCAAGGCCATGAATGAAGAATTGAAAAGAATAATACTTGGGAATTAGTTCCTAGGCCTCATGATAAAATTATCATAGGAACTAAATGGATATTCAAAAACAAGTTGAATGAAAATGGAGAAGTTATTATAAATAAAGCCAGACTTGTTTGTAAAGGGTGTGCTCAACAAGAAGGTATAGATTTTGAAGAAAATTTTGCACTTGTTGCTAGACTTGAAGCCATAAGGATGTTTCTTGCTCTTTCTAGCTTTCATAAATTCAAAGTATACCAAATGGATGTAAAATCTGATTTCCTTAATGGAGATTTAGAAGAAGAAGTCTATATTGAACAACCAGAAGGATTCATTCTTGGAAATGATGCAAAACTTATATGCAGACTCAAGAAGGCTCTCTATGTTCTAAAACAGGCTCCAAGGGCCTGGTATTATCACCTTGACAAATATCTACACCAACAGGGTTTTTCAAAAGGGTTAGCAGATAGCAATCTATATACAAAGGTTGAGACTGATAAATTGCTAATAATTGTTGTTTATGTTGATGATATCATTTTTGGTAGCAATGAAGAATCCATGAGTCAGAATTTTGCTTCAGTAATGCAGCAACAATTTGAAATGTCCTTCCTTAGTGAACTTACCTATTTTCTTGGTCTACAAGTTCAACAAAATAAAGATGGTATTTTTCTTTCACAAACCAAATATCTCAAACAGATCTTGAAAAAGTACAGCATGGAAGATTCCAAACCGGTATGTACCCCAATGGTAATAAGATGCAGTCTCAGCTCAAATGATGAATCAGCAACAGTTCATCAACCAACTTACAAATCCATGATTAGCAGTATGCTTTATTTAATAGGTACCTGACCTGACATCATGCATGCAGTAGGAATAGTTGGAAGATTCCAAGCAAATCCAAAGGAATCACACCTTCAGGCGATCAAAAGGATTTTCAAATATTTTCAAGGAATACAGAACTTTGGTTTATGGTATCCTACAGATACAGATCTTACTCTTCATGCATATACAGATGCAGATTGGGCAAGAAGTGTTGATGACAGAAAAAGCACTAGTGGTGGTGCATTCTATATGGGTTTCAGGTTAGTGGCTTGGTTCAACAAGAAACAAAGTTCAATTGTGTTATCTACAGCTGAAGCAGAATATGTGGTTGTTGCATCTTGATGCACATAACTACTTTAGATGATGCAAACATTGCAAGACATTTAGATCACATGCACTGCACCCATCTCCATTCTATGTGATAATACAAGTGCCATCAGTATCTCAAAGAATCCAGTCATGCACTCCAAGACCAAGCACATACCCATCAAATACCTTTTTCTACGTTAACAAGTGCTTGAACAAAAGATCAGATTGGAATATGTTCCCTCCAAAGAACAGGTTGTTGATATATTCACTAAACCACTGCCCAGAGAGACATTTGAATATCTCATACAAAAGTTGGGAGTAGTTGTTGCATCATCTTGCTGTTAAATCAAACTTTTCAAAAAAAGTGGTTATATGCGTGTTTCCTAAAGTAAAGTCATGTACACACGCGGGTTTCTGTGGGTCAAGGAGAGTATATGTTTTTTAGGCAAGAAAAACAGTGGGGCAAACTCTGATATGGCTGCTCTGACTAATATTGATTATATGCTTTGTTCATTAATTTTATCTGACTAACAAAGGTGCCTTGATCTTTGACCTGTTAACAATGCACAGGTAGCACCAATTCAAGGGGAGCATTAGCCTTCACATACATTTAGCATTGTTGGCATTATGGTTGCTGAGTCCAACTATGGCTTCAGATATTGGCTGCTCAAGTCATGTTAAAGTTTAGGGTGTGATATGTCTTCTCGTACATTTGAATGGGTCCTCTTGGACAAATGATGTAATTTATATCCATACTTTACATGGGATGGATGATGTAATATTTATTGTTTTTGTCATGTATAAACAATTGGTATATCCTCACTTGGTTGGGTGGATGAGTCAAATTTGGTATGTCCCCACTTGGTTGGGAGATGGATGTAGGTATGAGTCATTGGTGATAGGAAGGTCATTGGTGATGTATGTATAGAGTCATGTTATTCTTTTCGAAAATATTTTTGTAGACTTTTCTTGTGCTCAGGGCAAGCATGGACTCAATCATGGGAGCTGAATCAGTACATTTCAGCATGTCAGAGAATTCAGCATGTACTCAGGGGGAGCATGACCCTTTGCTCTTGATGTCAAAGGGGGAGAGTGACTTGGTGTTGTTGTTGCCATCAAGTCCAAAGGGGGAGATTGTTGGCATTATGATATAGGTGTTGTCCTTGATGGCAACTCACTCAGATCACAGTACAGCAGGTTAACAGCAAATAATTACAGATCAGACTACACAGAATGAAGAAAGAGAGGTATACGCAGGTTCACTTTGACCAAGCTGCGTATACACGCAGGTTCACTAACCACAAGTAGCGTATACGTACACACGCACTTTCACAGAAGGAAAAGCACGTATGCCTTGGAAAACTAAGTTTTTGGTCCGGGTATTTGGTCCATGGTATTGGTCCAAGGTATCTGGTCCGAGGTATTGACCCTAAGAATTTGGTCCATGGTATTGGTCCTAAGTGGTTTTGGTCCATGGTATTGAGAAAGGCCTACAACTATAAAAGGAGGAGGAAAAGATCATTAGGCCAAGTGTGCAAGTACCGAATATCTGATGAAGTGCAAGATATAGTATGCAGGTTATTGGCTTATGGTGTTGTGCTTGATCTGAACCAAGGATGAACCTTAGTGGTTGATGCAGGATAAGATCCAATGATGGATCGGGATCTTAAGGCTTGAAATGAATTATCATTATGTGGTTTGATCATGTATAATCTAGATCTGTATATTGATGCATTTGTTATTCTGTAAATATTATGATCTGGGTATAACTGAAGTCTGGAATAGTTGTAGAATTATGAATCAATATTTGCAGATGTATATGCTGGTTGGCTTTGAGAAAAGCGCGTATACACGCAGTTTTGACACATGGAAGTAGCATATACCTTATAAAGTATGTTTCAGTTGTTTATGTTTGTTTTTACAGAGTTTTGGGTTCTGGTCACTGTATTTTGGTTGCAGTATTCTAAATGATCAGATTGATTATGATTTAATAATGGGTTATCAAAGTGATTGATTGATTCAGTTGCGGTTGATTCAGAAAGTGATGATTGAGTCTCAATGATTGGTTGATGTAGATGTATTTGATGATTGAATTGCAGTTATGATGTTGTGGATAGATCTAGTTTGAAAATTTATGAAACGTGGTCCTTGGAGGAAGAAAGAAGGTTGTAGCCTTGTGTAGGTCGCCGCCTACGTACTAGTAAACATATTGGCTAGTACAAGAGTTAGGGGGTTGTAGCTCCCTTCCAGTAGAAGCTGGAGAACAAGAGAAGGTTGTAACCTTCTGCAGGTAGAAGCCTGCGTACTAGTATAAGTCTGTACCAATACAAGATTGTAGACAGATTTTCTTATTATTAAAAGAAGACAGAGAAGATAGCAGCAGGTGGTTTTCACCCACATTGGGTTTCCACCTTATATCTTGGTGTTCATGTGTGTTGCTTATGTGTGATTCTTTATTATACTTTTACTACATTGTCTAATAAATCTTTGATATACTGGTTAAAGTTCAATGCATGATAAATTGGGTAAATCAAAAGTTCTCTGCATATACGATGGTTGCTTTAAGTACAGTCGTGTATACATGCTAGTTCACTTAGTTGAAGTAGCGTATACAAATCTGTTTGGGAAATTAAATTATTGATCTGATAATATTGATTCACCCCCCTGTCAATATTATTTCCAACGTACTTAACACCCATTATAAGTGATATTTACAATGATTAACAAGTGGGATTGAAACTAAAAAAAATAATCATATAATATAATGTTTCTTTTAGGACTTACATCTAGAAATTAGAACTTCTCAAGAAGGTCACATGACTATAGCTCAAGCATGTTATATGAAAAGAATTAAGTTTTAAAGAGAGCTTCATTGAATGAATGGCTAACAAGGCACATATTTATTAATATTTTACAAATAAGTTAGAAAGGTATTGACTACAAGAAAAAATTTCATGGTTACGTAAGCTTGGAAGGGAACTCTAAATGATTAGCCCATAAGGCACAACATTTACCAAGATTTCATAAAATAGAGTAGAAACTTTGTATATATATAACTCTAGAGGAAGTCATGAATGAATGATTAACAAGTCACATTATTTGGCAAGGGTTTGAAAATGTGGTAGCAAGCTAGATGGCATTCATTATGGTGGGACATTATATGGTTAAGCGAGCCTATGAGGGAACTTTAAATAAATGATTCATTAGGTATAATAAGTGTTGAAGTTCTCAAAATAAAGTAGGCTCAAGCTAAGTGGGCTTCATTATAGGGAGAAATTCCATGGTTAAATGTTCTTGAGCAAGAGTTATACTAGGATCATGGGTGACCTTACCAAAAATTATTATTTATTGAGTACAAATCTCAGAGGTGACAATTGGCATTACATAATTTATTTTTCTAGTTTCAATCACTCTTCTCCATCTTTGTGAGCATCACTTGATGGAATGAGTGCTAAGTGGACTATTAAACCTCATGAGAAATCATTAATAAATTGTGCCCATGAGAGACAAGTCATGGTGAATGACTAGATCTGTAGATTAATTTTGAAATAGTGATTTTTGTTATAATTCGTTGTAATTTGGAGTTTTGCCCATGTAAGAAGAATAATTATCATAAACTTAAACTAGGATTTCTTAGTCTGTTTAAATATCCTAGTCTTTTTCATAATTAATCATATGTGACAGGGAATGAGGAGTAGGAAGATGTAGTTATTGGTGACTCTTTAGAAGCATTAAGGAGACTTGATGAGCATGTTCTAAAGATAAACTTGTATGATATTTGTTGATACTCACATGATATTACAGAAATAAAATGTTGCCTTCAATATTTTTTGGATGATTCCAAGATGGAACTTTGAAAAGCACAACATTGTAATGGTGCCATAAAAAATTTGAAGATGATAGTGCCATATTCAGAGAAAAAATGAGATTGAAATAAAAAGGAACTACCTAATATGGATGAAATGCGCATGTGGAAAGAATAATTTAGCATAGAGGGACAAGATCCTTACATAGTAGTGGACTAATCACTAAATTTTGAAAGAAATGAATCTATTTTTATCCCTTCCAAACAAGCAAATGTTCAACCAACATAAAATAAGTGATTTTAAGAAGAAAAAAAATAGAACACATTTTGGAAGCATTCCTTAGAGAGTCTAAAGGTTGAACTCAAGTAGGAGGAGCATGATTTGTTTATCACTATGATCTCCAAAACCTACATAATCCACAACAAACAACTATTGAAACTTAGGTTCTTCCTAACAATGGTTATACTTCAAGTGATTTCCACTTGAAACAATTACTTCAAAGAAAAATGATTCCCAATTGTGGGGGGGGACATCAAGGTGAAAAAGCAAGTTAAGTGACAAATAAGCAACAAATAATGGGCACTTGAATGTGTTTTTCCTTTTAAATGTTGATGGTTTTTATTCATTTAGAGCTTTTGAACACCATGATAGATGTGATAAATTTTAAAGTGTGGTACTAAATATAAGAATACATAGGTAAGAGAACAAAAAGTATATTAGGGATCTTTATACTATTGAATGAACTCGATATGAGTATCAAAATGCAAGGAGGAACTATAGTAACACAAACCATCATGAGAAGGCTCTACAGTGGGATGAGTGTGAAATAAAGAGGAAATAAAATGGGGGCTAAAAGCACTAGTGTACTAGGATGGGTGAGCTTCCAGGAAATGCCTAGTCATTGAGTGTAAATCCAAAATATGACAATTGTCATTATGTAATTTAATTTGCTAGTTTCAATCCCACTTCTTTGTCTTTTTGGAAATCACTTAATGCAAGGAGAGTTAATTTAACTATTCAAGATCATGAGAAATTCATGTCATTATGTAATTTATTTTGCTAGTTTCAATCCCACTTCTTTGTCTTTTTGGAAATCACTTAATGCAAGGAGAGATAAGTTAACTATTCAAGATCATGAGAAATTCATCATTTGTAAATGGAGGATATGGGTTTTAATGCATGACTTGAGTATTAGGTTAATCTTGAAATGGTGACTTAATTTATATTTGGTGGTAATAAATACTTTTAACCATGGAAGAGGAAGTACCACCATTTACTTAAGTAGACATGCATAACCTAATTAAATCTCCTATTTACTTTTATAGTTGATTATATTGTGAGGAGATTTACTTTTTAGGTTGTGGGTAAATGGTTTCATATGCCTCGTTTTCATAAGAATAACTCAAATTGAAAATTTAGTAAGCACAAAGCTTCTACCACATCCTTTATCATTAAGGAGTATCCTTAATCCACCACTCCTCTGATGATCCTTACAAATAATGCATAACTAGTTTTGCACTTAAATCTCAAACCCATACCAAAAAATTTGCATTATACCCTGCTACCCTAAGATGTCCATGTACTTTAGAGCCTCATAACATTACTACCTTCTAAGAACTATAGTCACATTCTCCAATTGGGATATCTACAGGCTTCACTCTAAACCAGCCCATCTCTAGCATCATATTCCCTTGCCTTCTTTTCTTTTACCCAAATATGAATTGACACCACCCTTTTGCCTACTACTTTGCAACACTAACATCTAGTCCCAAATATAATCCCAATGTTCCACTACCACAATAGCTTAATATTTCGTCTCCAAAATTAGTGCTAAACAATGTTAACTAAGGCAATCAAACACAAATAAAGAGGTTCCTTCTTTGCATGCCCACGTATGTATATTATGTCTTCTATAATTGAATATTTACATGATGAAAAACCTACATTTATAATTGTAATTCTTGTCAAAAGAAATGAGGAGTACGAGGATGTAATTATTGATTATTCTTTAGAAGCATTGATGAGACTTTTTTCTAATGAAAAAATTCATATTTTATACTCAAAGTGAGAACAAAAGTTACATTTCAAAGGTGTCAAGAACCATAAAAATATAAAATAGTTCATGAACAAAACATACTCTTGTTGGGGATCCTTACAATATAATTCATTTTACAAATACATGTATGTGCATGCTAATCACAGTATAAAATATCATAAATAAAATGGAGGATTGTAGTCTTCAAGTAACCACTAGTGTGAAAGAAAAATACACTATTTCATGAAACCAAGCATAAAATATTATGACCATAGTGGCATTGACAAGACTTGAGGATTCTATGTTAGAGATAACATTATTGATCTTGTTAATAAGTATGTGAGATTGGAGGAAGAAAATACAAATTTCAAAAATAGTTGGATGAGTCCTAGAGAACACTTTGAGAATCACATCATTACGACTGTGCCCTAAAAATATTCTTGATTTGGATTGGATAATTATAATATTTTGCAATCATATTTATTATTTTAGAGTGGATAAAGTGGAGGAATCATCTCATGGGACCATTTTCACTGGTGGGTCCCAATTTGGCGAATTGGGGTCTGAAACCTTATGGAATCAATTTGAGGCATGAAATGGAATTTTCTTAGGAGTAATTTTTTTTTCTTAAATTCCATACCCCCTACTGTTATTCTACACATATATACCTTTCCAACAATGCAAGAATAACTTCAATCAGATTTTTTATGCAAAATTTATGCCACCTGGAAGTTGTCCTCTTTGTCTTGACCACCATGAGTCGAGACAATGCTACGTCAGCATGAAAAAGGGGCTAGCCACCTTATCATGATGAATAATACTCTATAAGAGTACATATTGTAAATCTAGTTAAGAGTTGAAGGAGTTAAACCTAACCACTAGTAGGCTATTGATTGTGTTATAATCGACCCACTAGGAGGAAAAGGGGTTCCATTCTATTCGAGTGCATTTTGCTCCATATATGAGTAAAGTAGTTGAGAGTGGATAGAGAGAGAGTAAATAGAGAGGGTTTTCATATTATAACAACCCATGAGCCACATGTCTCACTCCTTTGTACTTGCATCCATTTCTATTTCGAGAAAGAGAGAGCAAAGCAGCCTCACCTTTCAGCTGGGTTTTCTCACATAAGGGTTTCTCATGTCATATCTTGTGTTATTGTGGTTTGTGGGTGGTTATTGTATTTTTTCTCTATTTTGTGCATAATTATAATTATATGCATACAAAATAAACAATAGTTAACAAATCCAAAATTTTGAGAAATTAACTCTCACAGTGTAAAGTTCATATTTTCTAATATATTTTAGTAGATTTGTTGTGAGTAAAAATCCAATAGAATATCCACAGTAGTTTACGGATTAGTTCTATATTATTGTGATGAATTGAGAGAAAGAGTTAGCTAGAAACAAGAAGGATGTAAGCCAATATGGTGACATGTGCCTATGGTAAGAGGAATCCAACACAGATGAGATGAGGTTCATTCTTAGTGCTAAATTAGATCAATAAAGTTACATGGAAGAAATGAAAATATACTCCTATCCCCCACTCCCCCCATCATATTAAAAAAAAGGAAGCTTAACTAGCATAAATGAAATGCACTATGGAATGAAAAGGATCATACCTTGGAAGTGCTCCATATAGAGTCTTTAGTATTTGAGGTTGAACAAGAGGAGGACTTGTTGCTCTATATGGGGTCCAAACTCTACATAATACAACAAACAACAATAAAAGTGTATTTTGTTATTACAATGGTTAGCCTTCTAATTTTCCTACATAATATAGTTAGTTCCAAAAGAATTCAAAAGTATACAAGTACATGCAATAAACTAAATCCAAAAATCTAGTTTCGGGGGGGTAAAAGAGATCTTATAGCACTTAACAAAAACAAGATTACATCGATTAACTTAGCATGCATTGTGGCAATCTCAAATCCTTCTCCTATAAGAATTTCTTGGTTAGGTTCTCTTTAGTCTTGCAACATCTCCTTCTTTTCTTATCAATTCTAAAGCATAACAACATTGGTAGTATAATAGTGTGTAAAAAAGTACAAAGTGGAAATAACAAGAGAAGAAAATCAATAATATAAGTCAAATACCA
This sequence comes from Pinus taeda, assembly GCA_000404065.3. Classification (NCBI taxonomy): domain Eukaryota; kingdom Viridiplantae; phylum Streptophyta; class Pinopsida; order Pinales; family Pinaceae; genus Pinus; species Pinus taeda. Next base: position 111,740 of record APFE030950380.1, on the reverse strand, counting down.
CTAGTTAAATTTGTTAAAAGGCTAACAAGTAGGCCCTATTATAATATATTTGGAAGTCTAAAATAGTCATTCTCATGCGATGTAAACTAGTCATATGATAGATTTTTGTGTAATGTCTAACAAAAGTGCATTAATGGAAGCATTATTTGTGTACATGCACATTACCTAACCTTACCTATGCTACATTTCCTACTCTTCACGTAATCATTCTATTTTTAGTAGTTATTATTTATAGTATGTCTACTTTTACTAGTTGTTGCCATGTAGTAGTAACCAGGCATTGAATGGGTAGTGGCATGGCTATCTCTTATCCATTAATACGCACTTCCTTGTCCCTAGACACCTTATCCACAAGTGTGCAAGTCCTTCCTCTTTCTATGAATAAACCTTATCCAAAACCCTATCTACATACCCCTTTAGCCTAGGAAACCTTATCCTTTGACTTTGAGTCCTATTCTTGGACTTTTTCTTGAGTTGGGAGTTGCATGTATGATTTCTTTCTTCATTTTGCACTTATTGCTGACTCATCATATCCTTATTCAACTCTATTATTGTTTGTAGCTCTATTTTAGACCCTACAACTCCATTGTTGACTTAGTTAACTAGAAGTAGGGGAGAGTTGCTTTTCTAATGGTTGTGCATGCTAAATGAACTACACTTAGTGCACATTGATCCTCCCTATAAGAGTGTTATTAATTGTACTCAACTTAATCAACTTAATACAATCAACTTAATACAAGTGAATTTGAAATAGTCTTTTGACTACTTATTTTATTTAAGCATTCTTTCATTCTCTTTTCTCTCTTTTTCTCTTATAATTACTAATATCAATTTTTTTCACAAATAAATCTTGTAATTATACTTAAAATGTAACAAACATGTCTTCTCCATTTTTTTTATTTAACTTTCACATAATTATATTTTCCTTACACAATCATGATTATTATGTTTCCCCTACCCAATATGCAGAGAGAGTTGCACATTCTTTTTTTAAAGAGATGCACACTTATTTATATCATGCCCACACAATTTCACTAGAACTTATTACAATAAAACTTATGTTGGAAAAGTCACATGAGTTGACATTTTGGAAAATGTTGAAGAAACCTTTGATAACCTTCAATGTCATTTTTTTTCACAAACTCACGTGCTTTTAAAAGTCACCACTATGTGTCACATGAGGAAAAATTTACATTTTAACATATGTCCCCTAATGTATGATGCAAGAGGGTGGCATATGGTAAAATATGTCACATCTTTTATTTTAAGAGTGGATGTAAGAGAAGTTCATAAGGAAGCCATTGAAACAAGAAATGAATTACTTGAGACTAAAGTAAAAATTAAGACTCATAATATGTCTTACAAAGAAAGCATGCCCATGCTCATGTGTAAATTAAGTTAAAGTACGTCAGAGTAAGTTAAACGACGGCTTAAAATATAGTCCAGCGTTATACGTCAATCTGTCTAAATAAATAACGAAGCATTGTTTTCTATAACAAGGACGTGATTGGAATAAATGAGGTCTATATCTATGCGGGGATGTTGCATGGAACTAAAAGCGATGGGACCTATAGTCTAGCGTTATACATGTATTATGTTTAAATACAAGTTGCAATAAACATACTATGGTCTCGGATTTGAATTTTGGAACGTCAATCCCAATCGTGATGATTCTTCATTAAAGTATTAGAGTTAGTGAGTTGACGTCAAGCATCAATAAAGATTTGAAGGGGGGAATCATGGTTAGACATGAGATAATCCATTAGTGATGAGAGTAGGGACCAAGGTACTAATAATATCATCTATGGTATGAAAAAAGTAATGTAATTTGACATGGAGGAACTATTTAGTTAGGGATAAATGATAAAATCATTATCTTATACACGGTAATTTGTGAATAAGGAAAATGTTTAGTAAGTATTAAAAATTTTCTAAATTACATTTTTAGAACAAATGTATCATAGTTAATAGGGTAAACTTGTTGAATGAAGTTCAGAATATTCACAGTAGTAATCATAATTTGTCGACACTTCGAATCCTAAAGGGAATCCATCATCATGCCTATGAATGAATGATAGAAGAGCCAAAGCAGAAGATGAATATATAGATAATAAATGAACAAGTTAAAAGGTCGACTAAACTAACAATAAAACCTATTGAAAGGATAAAAAATATGAATTTCCTCTAACCAATATGAGGTGATGTGAGTAATGATGAAGAACTGAGATTTAGGCATGATAAGGGGAAGGTTGATATGGGGAGGTTACACAAGACTTACCTTTTTACAATGAAAATACATGTTAACTTGGGAAACAACCTCCACTTATAAGAGCATGGAAGGATAACTTAATAGATCTCAAAGTGATGACAACTAGATGCAAGAGTTTTGATAGGCAAGTGAGTGTACAAAACTCTGTGGCCATGGCGATGGATCAAATGGATGGTAGAAGCTTCCATAAAAGGTAACTTTAATTACTTTCATTTTTCACATTTTTTTAATTTTATTTTTTTGGTGTTGTCACTTTAGAAAGAGAGTGAAATAATATGTCGTGATACAAAGAGGGGGTGAGTGTCAAATTCAAGGAAAATCAACTCTCATGCATGAAAAGGAATGCCAGGTGAAAAGCAAGTAGAGGCAAGGACTAATAATTAACACTCGAACATGTAATTAATCTTGAATAGCAATGATATGCCTGTGTTTGGAGTTTATCATAGTAGTAAACAAGAGAGATGTGAGTAGTTAACTGTGAAATGTTGTAGTAAATATAAAATATATGGGTGACAACCCATGAAGGTGAGGCTATAAATTCATAGGATAATAATATGGTGATCAGAATGCAACTTACCACTGTGAGGGCTCGTAATACTATTGGTGGAACTCAAGACAGGTCTCAAAAGGCAAGGAGGTTCTAGATTATAGTGGTCCAACGTAGGAAGGATCTAATGTGGGACAAGTATGAAATAGAGGGGTAATTGAAAGGCCAAGGCACCAATGTTTGAAGGATTAAACCTTAAGGAAAATTTGGGAGGAAAATGGATTTAAATATAATGATGTTAAGGATGAGCCTAAACTCACATGCAAGTGTGACAATTAAGCCTTTATGGATATTAAGTGTCTAGTCTCGAAGCCAAATTTAAATTCCCACATACAAAAAACAAAAAAGACCAACCAAAAGACTCAAAGAAAACTAAAGCACAAAAAATATCTTTTCAAATTGCAAAGTTGGTGGCTAATAGATTTCAACAAAAAAGTGTCGGTTTTTACCAACAATTTTGTTAATGTAAGACTTAACTTTTTAATTTTGTATTTTTTTTTAAGATCTTATTAAATAAAACAAAAGAAGTGATGTGTATGCACAAGACATTCTTTAATGTCAATGAAAAAAGTGTCAATCAAGGATATGATTTTCCAAATGATCAACATAAACAAAGTAATCGGTCAAACAAGAACTGTAACCTCAAAACGAGAATTCTCGCCAAAAAAACCCCAAAAACATGAAAAAACAATCAAAAAATGAACAGTGTGTATGTTAGGGCATTTTTGGGGTAAATTTTGAACATTTTTAAAAAAATGACTATAAAAACCTTTTTTTTCACAAAAAACATCCTAAAATAAAAAAGTGTCGATGTCGGCAACAACTTCTTCTTCTTCCTCTGTCCTTTTTTTTTATTTTTCTTTTCCACTAAAATTCAACATTTTTAGCAACGACATTAAAAATAAAATCCCATGACTGCAAAAATCATTAAAATTCCAATAGCTTTCAACAATACGTTGAAGATAAAATATCACGTCTCCAAAAACCTAAAATTTCCAAAAAATTTCAACCATGGCGTTATGACTCTAAAAAACGTTATAATTTTGGCATTTTTCAAATATGACGTTAAAGATAAAATATCACGACTCCACACCGATCGGGGTGCGTGCTAAGGAGGAGGACATCTGGATAGTCGATCGCTCCCACGTGGAGACATGACTCAAGGCTTAATGCAAGGTGGTGGGAGGGCAAGTGGGTCGCCCCCCTGTATTGTCTCATTTACTCTACAAGCGTGTGAAAGTAAAATCTCTCTAGGATAGTGGTAGTACAAAGAAATGGGTTTAAAGACTTGGGAAGTTGTCTGGTCGGAACATTCGGTGGTTAAGTCGTTCTGGAGAACAAGATGTGTGGCTCTTGCAAAATACCAGTGGGGGTCTCAAAGGAACATTGGTGTGTATCAACTACAGCATAGACAGGAACCTAGGAGACTCCAGTAGACTGGGTGAACCTGGACTCCAAGACTATGGGTTTCTATTGGTAAGTATGCTCGTCTTTGTTTCTTTGTTCATCCTGGTGCGTTTAGTAATTTGGATTCTCAGTAAATTGGTCTTCAAGCAAGGTATGGGTGGTGTGGGCGTCAAACTATTTTCCTCAAGGTCATGTGTTGTTATGGTGGACTATGCATCGAGTTATTTGGGGTTTTTATCAATTTTTAGGTTCAATATTTTCCTTTGCATTATGGGACATCCCATATTCGATGTTCTGGGGAATTATTTCTCCCTCGCTTAAATTTTTGGTTGAGGAGCACACTGTGATACTTTTTGGGGTGCCTGGCGAACACTGGAATGTTGTGGGGCTCTTCTTTCTAGTCACGGTAAAGGAACAGCCCCCCTAGGTATGTCAGCACTACAAGATGTCTGGGGAATCTGGTAGTGGGGGAACTACCAATTGCGAAGGAAGTTGTCATGGTTTTGTGTCTGGTGCGCGATTCCATAGCGATGAGAGAGGAGCCCGTGGATTGAAGTCTAGTTAGGGGTGGTAAATCTTGGATTCGAGAGCGAGTGGTGGATCCTGAGGGGGAACCTACTTTTCATTCCTTATGATGTGGGTAGAGGTCACCTGGTCGAAGGGCTAGTGCACTATTTGGGAGGTTCGAAGTGGTTTTGGGGTGGCCGGAAAATAATTGATTGTGTTTGTGTCTGGTGGTTTAGGTGAGGTTGATCACAATATGAAGTCAGCTCCACAGTCTTCTCGTTTGGCCAAAACCTCCCCTGCCCCGCCTGGTTGCAAGGGGAATGTTTGACATGGGGGCGTGAAGGTTGGTTGTGGTTGTGGAGGAGGTAGGCATACTCTAGGAGGTAATGGTCATGGCGAAGGAATGACCCGACATAGTGATAGGGGTGGAAGTAGGAGCCCTACGGGGCATGGGCATGGGCATGGGAATGGGGGTCCTCCTTGTCGTGTGGCACTTCTAGGACATTAGTGCAATTTGTTCAGGTAATGTTGGAGGCTCAGGATAAGACTCGTTGTGAGGAACATGAGACCGTGATGGCAGCACTCCAACAATTGCAATACTTCCAATGCCACCTTCGTGAGTGTGTGGTTGGTTGTGGTGTGGCATGGCTAGAATCTGTTATCGTAAACGCTGGACAAATTGGAAGCATGTCTTACTCATCTGGAGAAGCATGTAGACTACGTGTATTGCCCTCCTCCCTCACAAGGGACAGGGCCTGACAATCTGATGCCCATTACTTCCAACAATTATCCCTGGTGATTCGGGTGCTATGTATTTTGCAAGTTTTTTGGTGTCTTTGGCCTTGTCGGATTTGGGAGGCAGCCCTTAGGTTTGTAATGGTCAGTTATCAATGGTCAACAAATCCGGTCGGGTTGAGACCACTAGTTTTTTGGTACTGTATGTGAATTTTTTTGGCAATTAATAGAAATTTTGTTTCACACAAATATATATATATATATATATATATATATATATATATATATATATATATATATATATATATATTATATATATATATCATGATGCAAAAAAAACCTTAAAAGTTCAAGATTTTTCAAATATGGAATTAAAAAACAACTGTCTTGTCTAAATTAAAACTTAAAAATAAAATACCTAAATCAAAAAGCCATTATATCAAATTCTAAAAATATATAGTTCCTTTGAAGTCTTAGCCTAAGACAACTTGACACATTGCAACGAAAACTTAAAAATCAACCACCAAATTGACATATAGTGGGGGCATGCTTGACCCATTGCAATGGAAACTTAAAAGTCAACCATCAAATTAACACACAGTGGAGGCGAACGCGATTCATTGTAACGAAAATTGAAAAATCAACTCTCAAATTGGCACATATTGGGGTCAGGGTGTTAATCGAACATTGACACAACCCTTAATAATAATAATAATAAGTAAAAAAAATGACAAAAAAATCAAATATTTAAAAAGTTGTATAAAAATAAAAATAATAAACATAACAAAAAAAATCCATAAAACAATGAAAATTCAAACATAAAAATAAAAACAAAAATATATTAAAAAAGACAAATTAAATTAAAATTAAAGATAAACATAAATAAAATAAATATAAATAAATATATAAAATCAGCATGCCAGCCCTACCCTGCGACCAAAGGGTCCTGGGGTGGCGGGCGGCAGGCTGATTTTTTATTTATTATATTTTAATGTGTTATATATATGTGTATGTGTTTTTCTTTTATTAAAAAAAAATTGTCTTTTTAATATTCTTTATTTTTTCTTTGTTGTTTATGTCTGAATTTTCATCATTTTATGGGCTATTTTTGGTTTTTTTAATGTATTTTTTTTCTTCTTTTTTTTTATATTTCATTTTTTTTTTTAATTTAAATTGCTAAGTAATAAATATTAAAAAAAATGCATACTTAAGACAAAAAAAATTAACTGTTAAAAATATAGCTCTAAAAAAAGTTCATGCTTCTCAAAACATGAAAATCAACAACATCTAAAAATATATCCATACTTAATATATCAGAAAATTTGAAGTGTCAAAAATATGCCCAAAAAAAAGGGATGATGTTGCATCAACACTTTTCAAAATTGGCATGATAATCACTAATATTAAAAAAAGCGTGCAAAGAAAATTTAACGTATCAAAAATATACTAAAAAAAAGGTGTATTTTGAATCAACACTTTTCAAAATCGGATTATTTTTTGCTACCTCTAAATAAGTGAGAGTTTAGTTTAGTTCTTGTTTGATTGGTTACTGTATTCATAAGCATTATGGCTTCTAAGGATGTAAATGAATGTAATAAAATAAAAATATACAATAAGTAACTCACAAAAACTTCCTAGAGAGGTGAGGGTCATGGATAGTGTAGAAAAAATTCAATTACCCCATCAAAAGTTTGGGAGACTAAGTGGGTATACCTATAAAGTAGAAAATAACATATCATGCCAATTGGAAATAAGGTTATCCACCATTAGCAAAACATTGTTTTCAGAATTTTGTTAGTGACTTCAATTTGATTATTTATTTAAGATTGTAGGTGTAGAGTTTTCATGTTTAAATCTTGATTTAGAAGTTAGGATGTCTTCATTTTGTTTTTAAAGTATGAAACATGGTGACAGATAAGTTGTCAAGGAACATCAAAATTAGGAATTACATGATTAAACATAAAAGTGTTATCATGTGTTCGCTATTTTAGAAAGTTGGCCTAGCTTCATCCCCTTTGGCAAAATAGTCAATAACCATGACAATTTATTTATGTTCATTGTGTGGGGTAGTTGAATTTTCATAAAATCATTATCCCTTTTGGAAAAAGGGGTAACAATTAATAAAAGATGTAATGGAGTGAGGATCTAGTTTAAGGGAAAAAATGGCATTCTCCAAATCGCTTGATGATGTGAATGCAGTAACATAAAATTGAACGAAAGAAATACCCAAGACACAAAAAATTGGGATAGTGTTCATCATAGATAAATGGTGATAACATGCACCATAGTGGAAATCATTATGGCTATGCTCAACTTCACATGAGTTAAAGATCAATGAAAACTAGTATTTGTCTTGATGATATAAAGTAGCATCAATGATAATGTAGAGAGCATACTAGTAAAAAACACATTAATGAACATCATATTGAAGTTAAAACCCAACTCTCTTAGTTTGGTGATATATTATGGACTAGATAGCCGAATTTAAGCATAAAAAATATGCAATTTAGTAATGTCGTACCTACGTGAAAGAGTGAATAAATTATATGAAGCTTCTTTGATTAGGCAACCTCCTATTTCAATATACCAAATATACAAGATGGAATGATCCTTCATATAAGTCTACTTTATCTATATATAGGGGATAAAGAGGACCACAAGATTTAATAATAATCTAAGATAATGGTAAATAATGTTGTGATCATGAATGAGGGTCATGGGTAAGGGCTTCCCAAGTTGCATCTTCGACTAGAAATTTCTTCCACTTGATGAGGTGCATTAGAATTGTTTGTGTCTATAGTTGTTTGATCCATGTTTCAGTGATTCACATTATAATGATTTCCCTCTTCATCAAGCTCTAGAAAAATATCCTAAACTAAGATCATTTGATTGACTTGGTAATTCTTTAAACATATAACATGAATGAAAAAATGTACACATGAAGAAGGATGTAACTCCAATATCTAAACTATATTGGCAATCCTTTACAACACATTATATATACCATATGAATTGAGTGCTAACCCATTTTCCTTCTTTTGGTGTTTAAGGGACATCTATTGTGTAGTTATAGTCTCAAAAATACCCACTCCCCTTTTTCAAAATTCCTTTCAATACAATATTTAAATATTTTTTGTTTCATTGTTTCATTATGTTTTTCACTATGACTAAATTGTCATTCAATAGTTGAGGAACCTATTATTGTCGTTGGATGTGATCCTCCAGTACTTGAACCTTAGGTTTCACTCTCAAGGATAATGTGATTGAGAGAGGATGGTATCGATAGAATGTCATAATCCTTTGTAACCTTATAGATACCATGGTAATTGAGTGTTAATTCATTGTTCTTCTTTTGGTGTTTAAGGGAAATCTATTTGTCTGGTCACAATGTCAAAATGTCTTTCCCTAAAATATTGATACATTTATTGTTTCATTATTTTTCACACTATATCCAAGTTGTCATTCAATAGTTAGATAACATGTTATTTGTGTTGGATGTGATCCTCCACTACTTGAACCTTAGGTTTAATTCTCAAGGGTGATGTGATGGAGCGAGGATGACACTCATAGAATGCCATAAACTATGACATTTTGGCTAAAGTATGGAAGGAAGTGTTATATTGCCACTCTATCATAGGTGACCATTTGACCCATTACAATTGATTCTTAAATGCAAAGCAATAGAGATAACCTTCTAGACATTTATTCACAATGTTATTTTTCCCATCAAGTTGGAGATTTTAAGAGAAGTTATGAGTTAGTTGAGTATTCAAACAAGAAAATAAGTCTATTAAATAGTGACTAGTGAAAATTGGTTCTATATCACTTAAAATAATCTTTGAGTTTTTGTGTAGCTTCTTAACTATTTCCATGAATGCTACCAATATTGTGCTTCCTTTTAAAGGGAAAGAAACTAAGCAAAAATGGTCATAATTTGCGGGTCAATCCACCACCTCCATGATGACATTTTTCTCTTCATACTTTGATAGAAATATGATAGAATCCATCAAGACCTTTTCCCAATGTTGGCGTGGTATGGATAATGATTCCAAATGACCCAAGATATTGATTATCTCTCCTTTTTACTATTGGAAAAATGATCACCTCACTATAAACATTTGAACATCGGTTTTAAGGCCTTCCAAAAAATATCTTCTTAATACTACAATAAGTTTGTATAAATCCTAAATGTCCACCTATAAGAGAAGTGTTCAGTTAAAAAAGAACCGCTTGTTTGAGTTGGGATTTCTTACATAAATATAGATGCTCCTCATATCATAGTGAATCATTATTCCACACAACATATATGATGCACTACGGTCATGTTGTAGTTTTTAAATGAGTTTTCATGTAGTTTGATCCTACTATCATTATGTCCTTCCTTCTTCCACCCAAACAACTTATAGAATGGAAAGCACAAAGTAAAGCCTTAACATTCTCTTCTTTCCTTGAAAAGTGCATGTACCACTACATTCTCTTTACCTTATTTTTAGATAATTTCAAATTTTTAAGCTCACATAATTTTTATCATTTTTGTTGAACTCTTCTAAAGAGAGTGGATGTTCTAAGAATTGCTTAAGACTATCATGATTTTTTTTCCTTAAAATTTCTTCCTATTGTGTAAGGATTCCATTTCTTAATGTCATTTAGTATGCTAACATTCCTTCTCAAAAACGAGGTTGAAAAAATTACTTCATTTAAGTTGGTATATTTCAAAGGAAGAGTGTTTTCCTTCTTCAACTAAAATTGTACCTTAGTGCATAAAAATTGCACTCTTTTTAATTCAAAATTGCACCAATGCCATACTCCAAGGCATCACAAAATATTTTTGTGAAGTAAACAATGGTAAAGGCAATGGTTTTACACATCAACATCTTAGGTTTATCAAAGGTTTGAGCTACTTCCTAATTCTAGAAACAAATATCTTTTTTTAGTTATTTTGTTAGAGTAATAGTTGTTCAATGATAGTTCATAGAAAATTGCAGTAATAATAAAATGACATTCATAAATTACTCTAATATTATTCCATATTTTCGAAATTGGCCATTATATCACGCCTTATTTTATCATGAGATACAATGATCACTTAGTATTTCAAATAATGGAAACCTTTAGTATTTCTTAAATCGTGTGCTCAATCTCACTCTTCTAGGCATATGCATTTTTGTAAGATTGGATGTTAGAAGGAAAGCTTCCAAAAATTGGTTGAATAGAATGATAATTCTCTCAAGTAAGAGTAAGACCTTTGGGAATATTTCCAAATACTTTCAAATAATCATTAACAACTCGTTGAGGTTCCAAGGTTATAAATGGGTTTCATGTTTCAACATTTATTATGGACAATTATTCAATTAGATTTGTCCCTTTTTAATGATTTTTTCATGCTATTGGACTTTATCAGCTTAGATGGGTTCCCTTGTATATTTGATTCCAATTTCCTTACCTTCAGATAAAAAATCTTATGCATATTTCTTTAACATCGATGGCCACCTTCCCAATGGTTTTAACCATTGGACATATAATACCACAACAACAAATTTGATTTGTAATTATTTGGTTATCCAATATATAATCCTCCATAGTGAGCTTAAGATGATGGTGCTTCTATGGACAATTTGTGGTGCCTCCATCTAAAATCATAATTGAGATTCATGTGCTAAATATATAAACAAATTGAGATTTTTCATTTATTTTTTGTTAATGAAATTATGTGTACTACCAAAACCAATCAACATTATTTCATTTTCTTCCTTGATATATCCTTTCATATTTTTAGGTAGTCCCAATGCTAGCCAAAGCATGATGAGATAAGGTTGGAACAGTCCTATTAAGTTCTAGGTCTTGAGAAGGTAATAGTTCATGTTGTTGTTCTTCTTCCAAATATATGTATAATAATTTATTCTCATAACACTTATAATGCCTATTGTACTTGTTGTCACAATTGAAACATGGTATATTTTCTCTTCTTTCCTCCAATTGTTGAGGTGTCCACCTTAACATAAGTTGAGTGTTAATGGAAACCATTCCAACCATAACCATATTTTTAAACTCCATTTTCCACACTAAAATATGTATCCACTAATTTAAAAAAATGTGGCTTACGATGAATGGTCTCAATTACATTGTCCATTAAGAGATCTAACAACTTGTCATTTGAAAGGTCCTTCACTCAAGGACTCAACTTTTGAAATTATTCAATATGCTATGTAACTGGACCTATTTTCCCAAGATTTATTAGTTGACTAAAGGATGAGCTACCCAAGTTATCTCCATAATGTGCCAAAATTGTTCTATAAAAATGGACCAAGAGACAATGGGGTCCTTTTTTCATTCACAAAATAATTAGCACCACACAAATTGATCAAGTTCTTAATATGGAGATGTAATGGTTACCATTTGTAGACTTGGTACTTAGTATAGATCAAAGGATTCCTCAAGCTAGAATATCCATGTCATGGGATCACTACTATCAAACTTCCTCATTTTGATATTGGGAATGAAGTACCTCCTTGGTGTTTAATTGAGATCATAATGGGGTGGATTTTGTAGTGATGAATGGTCAATTGTCTAAGACTTAATCCTCTTTTTTCGTAGACGTGTTAGAATGTTATTTGTATGTGATTGAGAATCGGTACTTTTGTTTTTCGCATTCTCTTTTTGAGGAGGAGGATATAAGGTAAGGAATCTATTTAGATCCCTCATAAGTTCCTTCTTCATGTCTTCAATCATATTTACTTATAATGTCTGACTTGATATCCTCTTTAAAAAATTGGAATTTTTTTTCTTACCATATTTAAGATGTTAACCTTATTTTTTATTATAGTTCATATGCTCACAATTTTCTCCTCTAACTTAGTCACTCTAAATTCCACATATTCATTCTCTTCGTGTGTCAAAAATTAAAATTCATAAGCCTTTGGCAAAGTCTCATTTGATTTACTATATTTAGATGTGATGAGATAGGTTTTTGCAAGGTCTTACGGGAAAGGAGGTGACAAGGACTATAGCTCTTTGTCATAATATTGACTTTCCAATGACAATACTCAATAAATATTTCACAAAGTTGATGATGAAGGATGGACCATATCCTTAGCCATATTAACCCAATTCCTAGATACGCAATAATGATCTTCCTAAGTGTTGTTTTCCTTGTACAATTGAAAAATAGTAGAACTCGGGTGCTTCGACCTTTCGACACTATCCCTGCAAAAATTTTCTTGTCCCAATGGAAACCCAAGCGAACTAATCCTCCAAACCTCTTGATTGGAGACTATCTGCATCCAAAGACCAAGTCCCCACTTCTCTTGGCACGTTCATTGTTTCAGTTTCTATGTTGTGTGAGTCCTCCTTGTTCCTATGTTTGGTTTTGTTTCTTGTTTGGTGTTTGTTTTCCTCCATTCTATTTCGTGTGGTGCACGTCCTTGTGATTGCACCTACTTTGTTCATTGTCATCCATTCAATATGGTTGGAACACATGCCCATTGATGTGCCCAACTCTACCATGTTGTGCCTTTTTATGTCACTCCCATCTAACATGCATACCATTCCATCACCCAAATCATGCAGCCATGTTCACCTTGGTGCGCGCCAGCTTATGCATGAGTGCACAATAGGAAACCCAAAATTTTGTATTCATGGTACTTTTAGTGATATAAATGTCGCATTTTATGCCATGAGGGTGTTTCCCACCATGCGCGCCTAGTTAAGTGCACACCCAACTTGGAAGGCCTAATGATAGTCAACCTTAATTAAAGTTTAATTAGTTTATAAGCAATTTTATATGTTTTTGTAAAGGTTTAAATTTATTTATTTATGATATCATTTTTAAATATAAAAAAATTATATATATAATTGGTTAATTAAATGTAAATTTGACTAATTTTTTTTTTTAATTTACAAATTATTTAAGTGGTCAAATATTTTTTCTCAAAACATTTTACATATACCTCAATGAGTTTTCAAAATAAAAAATCCCAAAGTTTTGATCCGAATTTAAACAGGATTGCAACAAATTACAGATATAACCATACATACAGAGATGCAACATAAATAATACTTCATTTCATTAATGTAAAATACTGAAATATGCTTACAAACAGAAATGGAAATAAACTAGCTAGGGCAATGGTAGCTTTATCTCTGAGAAGAGATGTGGCAGCTACTTGCCTCTGAACTGCGTTACAATGAGACTCAAGGGCCTTTTTTATTATTGAACAATAAGAGAAAACCCTAAACAACCAAAACCCTAACCCGAGGAGATGTAACACCAAGAGTTTATGGGCCCCGTTGGGGTGAGTTGGACAGCCAACTTCCCGGGGTCGCGACTTGGTCATATTATCTCTATTTGACGCGCATGATAGCCCATTTGAAGTATCTCACGGAGGACTATGACGGAAAATATGATTTTAGACAGCAAATTGCAAGTAGTAGATTCCCAAAAAAATGTCGTTTAGGGCCTTAAAACGGCTCCTGAAGATCCTGAAGATTAGGGCCCGAAAAACTGCTAAAAATAGTAAACTATGTTGCAGTTAAGGAAACTGAAAAACTGAAAGAAATAATGGTGGGGGTACAAATGGAATTGGCAGGTGGCCACAAATATCCACCAGGATCATTCCTTCCCCCTTAGGAAGCAATGGTCCCCATTGCGTTGAGTTCCTCCATGAGATGAAAAACTTCTGCAAAACTTGGTCCCTCGTGAGCCACTTTCCCTAGTGAAGGAGCTGGCATGCTTTGACAACTCGATACAGTTGGATCTGTTGTTGGTGAGTGTGCTTGATCTGTGTATCCATGATCCAATCAGTTGCAGCTTGTTCCATGCAATCTGGATTTAACTCTGTTGGTGTGAGTTGTTCTGCAATGTCCGATGTGTCTAGTAATGGTGGAAAGTATAGCGGAAGGTGGTCCACATTGAACACTGGATGTCAGCCAAGGAATGGGGGAATGTTGAGTTCAAATTCATTGTCTCCCAAAGCCTTGGTAATGGTGTAAGGACCATATCAGAGTGGTCTGAGTTTCCGATAGGCTCCGGTAAGGCGTTCCTTTTGCAAATGCAACTAGACTTTGTTGCCCACCTGAAACTTGTGTGGCACCCAATGTTGATCATGTCGTTGCTAGTACTTGGCATTTGATTTCTCCCGAATTTCATGGACCTGCTGGCGAATATGTTGGATGTGCTCAATGAAGATGTTTGCCTTAACTATTTCGGACTGGACATGAGCTGAATCTGCCTGAGTAGCTGCAAATGGCATGGCCACATCAATGGGTCATAGTGGCTGGAATCCCAAGCCCACCTAAAAAGGGTTGTGTCCGGTCAAGCTGTGGAGAGTCCGGTTATAGTTGTGTTGAACATAAGGGAGGCTCTCATCCCATGTGCGTGGATGCTTTGAGTTGTACATGCACAGAATGTGTATGATCATCCTATTGACAACCTCTATCTGGCCATTAGTTTGGGGATGGAAGGCTGTGGACTTAGTGAGTTTGGTGTTCAGCATCGACCAGAGACTGGACCAAAATGTACTGAGGAACCTGTTGTCCCGATCTAAGATGATAGACTATGGGATCCCAAAGTGTACCCACACTCGTTCAAAGAAGTGTTTAGCAATGGCTTCTGATGTGATAATCTTCTTGCAGGCCGCGATAATGACCATCTTCGAGAACCTTTCGACGACCATAAAAACATAGTCGTTTCCATGCTTAGTAGAAGGAAGGCCCGACATGTAACAATGGAGATGGATTCCCAAGGTTGACTAGGGATTGGAAGCAGGGTATATAGGCCTTTCTTCTTGATGGTTAGTTTGGAAATGGCGCAGGCAATGCAGGATTGGATGTACTTCCCAACATCCTGTCGAAGATTTGGCCAATAGAAATACTTTTGCAGTATTGTCACCATTTTCTCGACCCTGAAATGCCCAACAGCCCAACTGTAGTGTGCTTCCCAAATCATCTTGGCACGCTCGCTTGAAGCAACACAAAGGTGACCCAAGTAGCATAACCGGGCATCCTTGAGGTGAAAATCTAGAACATGCTAACCCTCCAAGAGTGTTTGGTATGTCTGGCCGAATTCTGGGTCGCTTTTGTAGAGAAGTGGCCAATTCGAAGTCTCGTGCCCATAAGAGTTGAGCACGATGGTTAATGCTATGATCGGTGGTCGAATGAGGCAATCTGCAACATTATTGATGATGCCCTTCTTATACTTGATATACAAATGGAACTATTGCAGGTACGTGGACCACCTTCCTACAACAGCTCCTGAATCTGCCTCTTGATTTCATCGTTCTCCAGAATGGAGCACCAATAGATTGGTCCATTGGGCAGCGACACACCTGGGGTCAGATCAATGGAGTGCTTGACTTGACAGTGTAGAGGAACCCCTACGGGGGAGGTGAAGATGTCCTTGTACTCCTCCACGACCTTGTCCATCAGTAGTTTTCGTGTGGAGGGGCCACGAATATCCACCTAGATCAAGCCCCCAACCAAATATCCCATTATTTTATTTAAAATGAATGCTTAATGAACTCATCAAACTTTGGTGATAAGCCACCACTACAAAAACTATTTAGGGCTATGGAATTTAAATAATAACAACAATTCATACATAGTTGATTATGTAAATTTTAAAGCTTCTATATTGAAGCATTAAAACATTGGACAATTAGGAAAAATGATTGTTGGGATGCAAACTTGGCATTCTTTTTCACCTATTTTCCCTATCTTTTCCCACCATTTTGAATTTAAAATCCATGCCTTATCACCTTATCAACCATTATAGACTAAAGTATGTTTCCTTTTGTATGTCATCCTTATTATCTAGTTTTACTTGTAATTTGACATAAAAGTTAACTGCTTTAGGCTATTTTATTAATGAATTGACAGAGGGATATTTGAGGCTATGTGGCTTGTTGATATGTTTTTATAAGAAAATATATCCCCAATTTTTCCTCGTTAAAGATGGAACAAAGACTCTGCTGACGTTGTTGATACACACTAAGCTTATTTTGGATGTTTTGTTCTTCTATGATTAGCAACAAGGACATATTTGAATAAATACATAGTCATAATCAGTCCAACCGTTGAAAGGAGACATTTATGGACAAGACAACTAACTTAGTTGAAATAGTTAGGATTTCTAAATGACAAATCATCGTAATTTAGAAAATCTATTATAGCTTTGGTTTGATTGAGACAATTTGTTATGAAGTAGTTTTTGTACAATCTCAATTTGGATCGCACGAGAATTAAGAGATTCTCATGATTATCTTGATTTTCGAAAATAGGAATATAACTTAATCTAAAATTATAAAACGATGTACTCTCTACCTGTGAGGCATGCATATATAGAGATTATAGGAGGGAGTACCAACAGTATAATCATGTACTCATGTGTTCCTCATTTTCAAAAATAGGAATGTAATGTAATATGAAATTATAAAACGATGTATTCTCTCCCCACGAGGCATGTATAGATAGAGATTAGAGGAGAGAGTACCAACATTATAATCATGTACTGCAACTTTAATTAATGCAAATCTTTACCATTGGTTGCTCAATATCTCTTTCCTGGTTAGCTTTTGTGTTGTGTAATTTCCTAGCCCCTACTAAAGAGGAAGGGCCCTCCTTCTTAGCAAGGATCACTAGTTAGAGAGGTATTGTAACAGTATATTTATCCTCTCTCAATTATGCTTTATGTGTGATCTATTATTACTATTGCAGATCTTGCTCCTGCATTAATAGTTGCGTAATTATAACATCTATCATTGTGTAATAGTATAAGTCCTAGACTAGTCCCTTTCCAAGTGTGATGGTTATTTGATTTATATTACAGTTCCTTGATTTGTTTATTTAATTTAATAAGTGTTTCAACAACTATTGAGTGTTGAGTGGTTTCTAGGAGTGTTGTGTCTTTTTGAATAAGAGTGATAGTGTGACAATGTGTGATTAGTTCAGCAACATGTATTTCTTTCCTTTAAGAAGTGTGAGCAAGGGTTGGAGTGTAACAAGAAGTGTGATGGAGTGCTAAGAGTGATACTTACAATGATTGGTTTTGAGTTTTGGTTAGCACTAGTTGATATTTTTTCTTGCATATACTTTGCACACCAACCTTGAAACAAAAAGCCTACCCAGATTGAAAATTTATGTGTGAGTTAGATTGGTTGTTCTGAATTAAAAGGAAAACTGATTTTCCCAACAATGACTACAATATTATAGTAAATATATTCCCCCAAGGTTGTCGAAATTTATGATAACTAAACTAGCACAACCATATAAAATAAATATTTGACGAACATTAATAGTCATGTGCCATTTAATTTATTAGACATTTAGTTTACGTAATGTGATAATTTGTAATTCTAAGACAGAGTGGAAGTAACAAATCTACTGGATAAGTTTTGAAATGGAAAAATGGTTTGGAAACCCTTGATTTTATCTCTTAGGTTATGTTCTACATGAAAAGGACAATTGATCCGACCAACAATGACTACAATATTATAGTAAGTATATTCCCCCAAGGTTGTCGAAATTTATGATAACTAAACTAGCACAACCATATAAAATAAATAGTTGATGAACATTAATAGCCATGTGTCATTTAATTTATTAGACATTTAATTTATGTAATGTGAGAAATTGTAATTCTAAGATAGAGTGGAGGTAACAAACCTACCGGATAAGTTTTGAAATGGAAAAATGGTTTGGAAACCCTCGATTTTATCTCTTAGGTTATGTTCTGAATTAAAAGGACAATTGATTTGCCCAACAATGACTACAATATTGTAGTAAGAATTTCCCCAAAGTTGTTGAAAGTTATGATAACTAAATTAGCACAACCATATAAAATAAATAGCTGATGAACATTAATAACCATGTGATGTTTAATTTATTAGACATTTAATATATGTAATGTGAGAAATTGTAATTCTAAGAGAGAGTGAAGGTAACAAACCTACCGGAAAAGTTTTGAAATGGAAAAATGGTTTGGAAACCCTTGATTTTATCTCTTTTAGGTTATGTATACAATGAAGAATATTCTTATATTATTAAATCTAGACTATCCATACATTTTTTATTTTTTATTTTTAAAGAATGAAAATCCTAGAAGCCCTATTCCAAATAGACCAAGTCTATCGATGTAATTATTTCATTTTTATTTTTTTAGTGTTAATATTCGTTATTGAGACCTTAAACATCATTTGTGTTATTGATGCAGGAACATCTAACCCCGCCTTAATCAAAGGAGGATTCCAAAGAGGAGAACGAGAGGACGTGGACCATCGCGCTGAAGAGGGGACAAATTTGTTTAAAACGAGCTAAAATGATGGAATGGATAAGTCTCTTGAAGACTTTATTAAATGTAATACTACCACATATGTATGCATATAGCGATTTTAGGGGTTTGTTAGAGGAAATCATGGAGAGATCTAATTGGATCCTTCCAGTGATCCGATCCAATGTGTTCTATATATATATATGGTAAGACAGAGAGAAAAAAAAAAAGGGTGATAAATAAAGATTTATGTAAACCCCAATGGGCAGAATGTAATCGAGAGAGGACTCGTTCTAAGGCTGAGATGCCTTAGATCTGTAATTATACTGTGTATAATGAAAGTGTGCTTTGTGTTGAATTGGTGTGTTGCGTATATTTCCTAAATAGTTTGAATGTTATGTGTTGCGAGACTATTGATGACCATCGGTCACTGAAGGATTGATGGCGATCCGACGATATTAATTATATGAGTGTTTTGTGTGTTCACAATGTGTAGACAGAGTCGGCAGAGAACTGTGTTTAACGCAGAAATCCATCAAACAGAAGCGGAATCAAGTCCAAGAGGAATGAAGAAGTGATGCACAGGAACCATTAGATCTGGGAGATCAATGGTTGGGATCAAATCAGAACCAGAATGTCACATTGCTATCATCCAAATGGAGGAATGAACCTTGGCCAAAAGAAAGAGCGATATGCGATTTGGTAGTCGGACCCGAAACCTTATCAAACGTAACCGATAATCTTATCAGGTACGTAAGGCATATTGGATTGGCGCATTCAAGTGGAAGAGGTTTGGCTGGAGGAAGTGTCGATTGCTAATGGCCCGATATGCTGATAGCCAATGGATCAGAGATTGGAGTGATCGCTTATCAGAGGTCGGAGGAGTGGTGCACTGAAACGCGATTAAAGAGACGGACCCACCGATATTTATAGAGGCGGGGTTATGATATTTGAAATCCGGCTTATGTGTTCAGTCGCGTTATTTCCTCTGTATTGCATTAAAGTAATGTGTTTTCGGGTTATTAACGGGAAACCCGATAAATGTGTGGTCCATGGTTTTAAGGCTTAAAAGCCATCATTAACACTTCTAATAAGAGTTTATGGGCCATAACCCACAGGCCTCAAAAGGGGTTTTGGCCTTAAGCCAAAATCTCTTTTCATCAAGTGGTATCAGAGTAGAAGAAGATTCTATGTGCAAAAGAAGGGAAAGGATTTCTTGTGAGAAGGAAGAAGAATACAAGCAGAAGGAGAAGAGGTACAATTGATAAAGCTGGAGAGTTATGGTCTTACTATAGTACAGATAGCGGCAACAAAAGGTGAGAAGACTTGCAGCAACCTAGAGCTAGGTGTGCTCAATTGGTTCCAGAGAAGAGAACCAAAAGGATGCCAAAAGACTGAGTGAGGAGAGCTTGGTGAGGTATCGTGTAGCAAAGGAAGACTATTACTACAGAGGTTGGTTGCAACTCGCAAAAGATCATGAAGGAATTTCCACTGAGAAGTGGGTAGAATTGCTAAGGATAAGGATAAGCATATGACCAGGAGGTCATAAATTTTTGTGCCTCGTCTAGAGTCTGATGTAGGAGCATATAACCCCCCCTTAATCAAAGGAGGAACCTAAAGCGGAGAACGAGAGGACGTGGAGCATCGAGCTGAACAGGGGACAAATCTATTTAAAACAAGCTAAAATGATGGAATGGATAAGTCTCTCGGAGACTTTATTAAATGTAATATTGCCACATATGTATGCATATAATGATTTTAGGGGTTTGTTAGAGGAAATCATGGAGAGATCTGATCGGATCCTTCCAGTGATCCGATCCAAAGTGTTCTAGATATATATATATATATATATATATATCGTAAGACAAAGAGCAATAAAAAAAGGGTGATAAATAGAGATTTATGTAAACCCGAGTGGGCAGAATGTAATCGAGAGAGGACTCGTTCTAAGGCTGAAATGCCTTAGATCTGTAACTATATTGTGCATAATGAAAGTATGCTTTGTGTTGAATTGATGTGCTACTTATATTTCCTAAATAGTCTGAATGTTATGTGTTGCGAGACTATTGATCGACCATCGATCGTTGAAGGATCGATGGCGATCAGACGATATTAATTATGTGAGTGTTCTGTGTGTTCACAGTGTGTATATAGAGTCGGCAGAGAACTGTGTTTAATGCAAAAATACATCAAACCGAAGCGGAATCAAGTGCAAGAGGAATAAAGAAGTGATGCACAGGAACTATTAGGTCTGGGAGATCAACGGTCGAGATCAAATTGGAACCAAAATGTCGCATCGCTATCATCCAAAGGGAGGAATGAACCTTGGCCAAAAGAAAGAGCGATATGCGATTCGGTAGCCAGACCCAAAACCTTATCAAACAAAATCGATAATCTTATTGGGTCTGTAAGGCATATCGTATCAGTGCATTCAAGTGGAAGAGGTCTGGCTGGAGGAAGTGTCGATTGTCGATGGCCCGATACGCCGATAGTCGATGGATCGTAGATCAGAGATTGAAGTGATCGCTTATCGGAGGTTGGACGAGTGGTGCAGCGAAACACGATTAAAGAGACAGACCCACCGATATTTATAGAGGCGGGCTTATGATATTTGAAATCCGACTTATGTGTTTGACCGTGTTATTTCCTGTGTATTGCGTTAAAGTAATGTGTTTTCGGGTTATTAAATGGAAACTCGATAAGTGTGTGGTCCATGGTTTTAAGGCTTAAAAGCCATCATTAACGCTTCTGATAAGGGTTTGTGGGCCATAACCCACAGGCCTGAAGATCAAATATTGTAAAGAAAAGGGGTTTTGGCCTTAGCCCAAAATCTCTTTTCATCAGTTATATCCCTCTATATAAAACCAAATTTGGTCCTAGTGGATCATCATCATCATGTCTTTGAATAAGGCCAAATTTAGTCTTAGTGGATGATGATCATGATTATTATTATCATTGTAATCATCATTGTTATCATCATTATCATCATCCTCCACCTCCTCCTCATTTTCCTTATCGTCATCATCATCATTTTCATCCTCGTCCTCATCATTGTCATCCTCATCATTCTCATCATCATCGTCATTGTCAGTGTCATAATTGTTTCCATCATCTTTGTCATCATCTTCATTGTAATCAACATTGTCATCTTAACCCTCATTAGCATCATCATTCTCATCCTCGTCCTCATCATCATCATCATTGATGTTGTAACCCTTATCCTCCTTGTCATCTTCGTCATTGTCATCATCCTCATCCACATCATCATCATCATCATCCTCATTGTCATCAATGTCATTATTGTCATCACCACCACCACCAGTGTCATCGTCCTCACCGCATCATCATCACTATCATCATTGTCATTGTCATCATCATGTCCATAATGTCCATCATTAGCATCATTATCATCACCATCACCATCACCATCATCACCATCACCACCATCATCATTAGCTTCATCACCATGACCATCAACTACATCACCACCATTATCGTCGCCATCATCATCTTCATCGATTTGGCAATTGAGGGTAAATGATCTTAAGGCCACATTAATATTGAGGATTCAAACTTGACTATATTCAACAAACCTCAAGAGCATAAATACAAAATCTCCCTTTAATTTCATTCATATGTCATTGTAATGTTAGGTTAATATACGAACAACAACATCGTCAGTTCTATAAAGGGGCAATCACTACAATGGATGTTTCCAGCAAGAATTCAAATCTCTAAGGATGCCTCATGTATGTTAGTATTTCCATTTGTTTGAAATCACTGTATTTGGGAGTAATTTTAAATATTTTCTTATAGTATACTTGTTTCATGTTTGCTAGTCTTTCATCATCCAGTGGTGTAATTGTTTCCTTTTTGCTAGCCTTTCATTATCATCATCGTCATTGTTGTCATCATCATCATTGTTGTTGTCGTTGTCATTGTCATCATTGTTGTCGTCATCATCATCATTGTTGTCGTCGTCATTGTTGTCGTCATCATTATTGTCATTGTCATCAATCATCATCATTATCATTACTACAATCATCATAATCATCATCATCATCATTACTACAATCATCATAATCATCATCTCATCATTACCATCACCATTTTCATCATCATTAAACTACTATAATGAAAAAACCACGTAATACTTACACGTTTTGCTAGCATGACATCAAATGATTCTCTTCAGTTTCACATTCACAATACATGTTGGGCTGGTCTTTAATACAATAGATCAATTATGATAGGGACTTCGCAAACCCCATCATTTCCTTTAGAGAACAAACATCGAATGTTGTTGTATGACTGCATCTGGAATTACCTATTAACATGAGTAGGGGCACTGTTTGTCTGATTAAAATGGCTCGCTCTTTATTTATTTTTAACTCATTTGGGTTTCTTCTAAGATTACACTTTCATGTTTTGTGATGATAGTTTTTCGGATAAGCAAGAGACATGTATGGCATCCAACCAGATGGATCTACACGGGGTAAACAGTTCTTGAAACTAAAATATTTCCAGCATTCATGGAGTTAATTAAGTTTTTACGCGACCCTTTCCACCGATAAATTTTGCAATATCATTGCTTCATATTGTCGGTGCTCGAGCAATGGGATTAAACTCATTACAGGTCCGGTGGTCAATTTGAGCTGTAATTACATTCCTCCCATATCAATCTATTCTAAGTAGTTGAATTTAATCAATCCATCAATTTCTCACTAATCTAATTCAATGCTTTTATTTACAAATGTTTGTGTTAATGTATTTAACTTGGGCGTATATTTTAATATATTGTGGAAATCTGATAAACATCTTTAAAGTCAAACAATTTATTGTTAATGTATTTAATTTGGGCGTAGATTTTAATTTTTGGAAATTTGAAAAATATCAGTGAAGTCAAACCATTTATTATGAAAGTGAAAAAAAAAAAAAAATGAATATCAAATTTTTAAAGTTCGATTTTGAAACCTGTATCTTCGTTCAGAGACAAAGTAAATTCATATTTCCAGCCTTCATGCCGATGTCATAGAAGATGACGTAACATCTTATTTGGAAGAAACATGGTATCAAGAAGAAACATGATGCACCATTTCAAACATAACGATATCAAACAAACATGAGGCACACACATTCTCTATCTGGCATAGCCATCCATGTAGCATGGTTGTTGTATTTTGTTGTTCAATATATGTTCTATGATAATGCATGAATCTCCAAAAATGTGGATGTTGGGAATGTTCAAAAATGTAGAGAACCAAAGCAGACCCCATAGGGCCATTGCTTCAACTTTCATATTCGTCCCTGCCAGCGCTCCAATGGACCCATAATTCTTGTTCTTCTGTGATTTTGACCCAAAAACCACATCCACAAATGCCCCTTTGTGTTGCACCATAAAAAAAACCCGCAGGATAAACAATCTCAGGGCCAATTCTTTTGCATATCGGATTCTTAAGGCCATTGTCTTGAACAATATCAGTATTGTACACCTGCACGTCATTTTCCTTATAGTTTTCAAATATGATTTTATTGAGCCTATGCCATGTCTCCTAGAAAAAGGCTAGTGGAATCCACCTCCATGTGGATTTTTTTGTACTCCACTAGTACAAACAATCGAAGATATTATCATATTGGTTGTATGTAAAACCAATATTATCAGCCAAATAATGCCAGATCTGAACTGATATAGGGCACTTAAAAAAAAAAATGTATATTATCCTCCCCCGCATTCCTGCACAATGAACATATCCTCGGCCCCTATTAGTTTCTCTTTTGTAGATTTTCCCATGTTAGATTCTTGTTTTTCCAAACAAGCCAAAGAAATAGTATAATCTTAATGGGCATCTTAGTTCTCCAAAATTTTAAAAACCAGCATACCTCTGTGTTATGGATCTCTTGGTAGCATAGCTTATTATATACATCAGCCACTACTACTTCTCCTCCCTTCACCTTGCCTGCCAATGAAACCCGATCTCCACGCACATCACAACTAACTCCAATTAATTGCATCATAGTCCGGATATATTCCCATTCATTTTCCATCTAGCCCATCGGTCCTAAATCCCTCGGTCTTTTACATATTGGAACATTACCTTGCCATTCTTGGATGACTTTGTTCCAAAAGAATATCCCCAACTGTTTATATAATGTATTAAGCCCTCTGATATGCTCAAGTCCCTTCCCGAGCCAAGAATTCGGTGTTGGAAATAATACTGAGAGGGGGGGTGGGGTGAATCAATATTAGCAAATCACTAACTTTTTCATTTCCATAATCAAATTCATATACGCTACTTCAGTTAAGCAATCCCGCGTGTACATGCAACTGTGTTTAATGCAACTAGCGTATATCCAGTAAACTTATGATTCAGTTAATCCATTATATGTTGATCTTTAATCAGTGCATGAGAACTTCATTAACCATATAAACAGTAAACAGGTGCAGTAAAACAAAACAGATCATCACACATAAGAAACACACATGAACATTGTGATATAAGGTGGAAACCCAATGCGAGACAAAAACCACCTGTTATTGTCTTCCTTTAATATAAGAAAAACATGTTTACAATCTTGTACTGACACAGACTCATACCAGTACGTAGGCGCCGGCCTACTGAAGGCTCCAACCTTCACTCGTTTTCTAGCTGCTACTGGAAAGGAGCTCCAACCCCCTGGCTCTTGTACTGGCCGATATGTTTACCAGTCCGTAAGCGTCGACCTACAAAAGGCTATGACCTTCTCTCTTCCTCCAAGGACCACGTTTCATAAATTTTCAGACTGGATACTCCTGAAGCACAACACCATAATCTGAATGCCACGTTTCATCCAATTTTCATACTGGACCCATCAACAACATTGAAGCACAAAATTAATCACCGCTGCAATACACCCATCAACTACACCTGCATCATCAATCTCTAAATCACCCAACACTGAAACATTGAAACCCTATCAACAAAACACATTCACCAGAACACAGAGCAAACCACAGAATTCTGCAACAACAACCAAATCCAACTGCAACTTCAAATATCATACTTCATACTGTATACGCTACTCTGATGAGCCGAACCAGCGTGTATATGCACGTTTACCAAAGTGAACCCGCACACAGGTTTGTAAATATTTACTCATAACTTTGCAGCTATTCCAAACATCAGTCATACCCAGATCATAACATTTATACAATAAAACATGCATCAATAATTCAGATCTAGTCTATCCATGATCAAACCACATAATGATAATACATTCCAAGCCTTATGATCCCGATCCATCATTAACCGCATATGTGCATCCTTGGTTCAGATCAAGCAAAGCATCACAAACCCATAACCAGCATACTAGATCTCACACTTCATCAGATATTCATCACTTGCACACTTGCACTTTCGCCTAATGATCTTCTTCTCCTTATATAGGTTTAGGCCTCCAAAACCACATAGGACCAATACATTGGACCCAATACCTGGAGTCAATACCTCGGACCAAATACCATAGACCAAATACCACGAACCAAAACTTAGTTTTCCAACATGTACGCGCCTTTCCTTCTATGAAAGTACGTGTGTACATTATATGCGCCATTGTATATAGTGAACCTGCGTGTATACGCGACTTGGTATATAGTGAACCTGCATATAACTTTTCATATACGCGACTTTGTATATAGTGAACCTGCGTGTATGCGTGACTTGGTATATAGTGAACCTGCGTGTATGCGTGACTTGGTATATAGTGAATCTTCGTATACCTTTCTTTGTTCATTCTTGTTGTTTACCTGCTATACTGTGATCTTTCTTCTGAGAGAGTTGCCATCAAGGACAACACTTGTGTCATACCTATATCATAATGCCAACATTCGGTCCAGTCTGATCATGGCCTAGTGCCCTGACCCAAGTCTCCAACACAGGTTCTACAGAAAACTTTTTTTGATCTTGTGCACACTGAGCCATATGGTCGATCCCACGGGAGTCCCAATGGATCCGCGACACATTCAAACAGTGAATGCTTTGTCCTTCATGTATTTATATCTTATAATATTTCCCCATATGTCGACCCCAAATAATCCTCTCCACAATGTCTTTTGCAATAACGTCCATCCAAAACGTCTAAAGTCCAAAATACCCCAGCCACCCAGTCTTTTAAGCAAAGTGATGTACTCTAGTTTAACCACATGATATTTGCATCTATTTGTCACACCAAACCATATGTATTGTGTCATAATTCGGTTCAGGTATTTGATAATAGTGTGTGGGAGATAATATAAGTGTGCCTAGTAGACTCCCAGCTATGTGATCACAAATTAGGTGATGGTAATATGACCCCCCCAGTGAAAGACATTTGAATTATCACCCATTGATTTTCTTATAAAATCTATCTACAAGCCACATCCAGTCATTGATTCTATACCGACTGGGTTTGATATGATAACCCATGTATTTTATGCCTTCTGTCAATGTATTAGTCTCTACCCCGAAAAGTCTCTGAATGTAAGCAATGTCATCCATATCGCATGAGATATATAATATGATAGACTTTAGAAGATTCATTGTAAGGCCCGTGGCATTTCCAATTTTTGTGAAAATATGAAATAATGCAAGCCATTTACATCTATCTATCATCCCCATAATCAGTACATCATCAACAAAAAAGCTATGTGAAATCTTGATTTGTCAACCCAAGGGCAGTGCACCAAAATTATCCTCCATCACAACGTTTTTGATGTGTAAGTTGAGGCTATCCATTGCCAATATGAACAATAGAAGCGAAAGTGAGCATCCATGTTTAAGTCCCCACCCTGCCCCAAGAAAACGAGAGGGATAACCATTAATAACAACAACATACCTGACATTCATTACACATGCCATGATCCACTCAGCACCCTTGGCCTGAATCCCAACTTTATGAAGTACCATCCTCAGATATCCCCAATCAAGGCAGTCATGTGCCTTTTGTAAGTCAACCTTCATAACAACAACATTTAATTTTTTAACATGGATCGAATGAATGCATTCCTGTGCAATAGCTACTGCATCATGTATTTGTATGTTTTGTAAAAACCCGAATTACTCAGGAGAAATGAACTTTGATAGAGTATGCTTGATCCTAGTCGCAATAGTCTTGGAAATAATCTTGTAAATAAGATTACAAAGAAAGATGGGTCGATAATCCAAGAAGGAACTAGAGGAGGCCTTCTTCGAGATGAGATCTATGTAGGTAGAGTTTATATGAGGATGAATGAAACCTCGTTTTCTTTATTCTTCCACCATGCTAAGAAGATCCAACTAGAAAATGTCGAAAAAATGGGTGAACAGTTCCACCGTCCAACCGTCTGGACCAGGGCCCTTGTCACCCTTTAAAGATTTAAGCACCTGTAGAATTTTATCACCCGAGACAGCCATATATAGCGCCAAGTTGGCCTCTTCGTCAAACATATTGGGATATACATCCACCCCCCACAACTAATCCTCAACGCAGTCTAAATCCCTGCGACGATATGCACATTCAAAATGTTCAACCGCCATTCTGGTTATATCCTGTTGTGTCTGCACCCGATTCCCTTCAGCATCAAAAATATCCCAAATAGAATTAATATTCCTTCTATAATTGGAAAACCAGTGAAATTTTTTTGTGTTTCTATCCCCCTCACGAATCCATATGGCTCTACTCTTAAGGTGCCATGTCAACTCCCTGTTATGCAGTATTTGTTTCCTTTTACGCTCTAGGGAATGTATTTGTTCCTGAACAACAGTCGATGGGAGATGTGATAAAAAAAGCGGTCAGAGGGACTCCAATGTCGCTGATATATCATTTAGGTCCTTTTTCTGTTGGGCAAGCTTCCTCTACTCCCATGCTTTCACCACAACCTTAAGGGCACGTAGCTTCTCCAATATTTGTACCATGGGAGACATGTCCCCATCACGGCCCCGAGTCCAGGTGTCTCTCACTAGTGTCTCAAATTCAGGGTCCTCCAAGCAAACTCGATTAAACTTAAATGGCATCCCATATTTGAGATTCCCACATCGCCAGTTAAGGATAATGGGGCGATGATCAGAAATTTAATTATTCACAATGTCGGACTATACATACCCTAGTCTTTCCACAATGTGTTCATGTAGAAAAAACTGATCCATCCTTTTAGCTACATATCCATCACCCGCCCTACCACTATCCTAAGTAGGAGCAATCTCTGTGGGGCAAATATCAACTAAATTATGATCAATGATTATATCTTTAATTAGCTTTGCCATTGCATCAAATTTTTTGGATCTACCCCAAACCTCATCTAGACCAATGGTGCAATTCAAGGCCCCCGCAAAGACTACAGTCACCAACCCCAATACCCCAGATATTATCAGCTTCCTCCAAAATGTGTCCCGTTCCCAATACGGGGCATATATATTCAAAATATGTATCCTCCCAGGAAGGCCTCTGATATGACCAGCTAGAAGAATTCCCACAAAGCAAGAAAAAACCTTCATCCAGACCCATCTTGGATCCCATAGAGCAACCAAACCCCCTGAGAGGCCTGCAGCATCCGTAGCCACCATATTCCAGTCAAGGAGCATCTTCGTGAAGTATTTGATCACTTGCAAAGCCGAATGCATAGTTTCTTGTAGGAAAATTATATATGGGTGCGTAGAAAGGAAAAGATATTTGAGAGCCAAAAATTTATGTGTAGCCCCCAAACCTCAAATATTCATGGAAAGGATGAAATTCATGACAACCCTAGAGCAGGCGTCGTTGCTCTAAGGGCCCGAGGAGAGATAGGAGAAGCAATAGGAACGTCAATCAGAGAATGAGGATCAATTGGACTAAAAGCTATATGTCGGGTACGTCCTTTGAAGTGTCTACTATCTCGGCTATGCTTCCGTCAGACAGTGATGTTGTCCGCTGAGGAAGGACTAATATTTGGAGACGAAGTTCCAGGTGGCTTATGAATCGTGAGGATACGTAGGTCCAGGGTTTTCTTTTGAAGAAGAAAATCTAAATCATTGTCCACCGAATTAGTAGGTGAGACCACGGGCGACATAAGTGAAATAGGTCGGGTCTTGTGCGTCAGAGATGGTTGTGAGATGGGCGGAGGGGAAGGTGCCAGGATATACGTAATATGTGAAGTGGAGGGAACATCTTAAGTCGTCATATGGGTAGGTACATAGTTCGAAAGTGGCAGGACAAAACAGGTAAGTAGGGGTAACTTTTCCGATGGGGTCCGAGTGGTGTCATCCATAGTAGGAGTGCCAGAATCTTCAGAAGTCTATGGAGATGATGGCACCAAAATAGGGATGGACTCGGCACATTTCATAGGACGTGAATCAGTGGGTAGGAAAGGTAATGAGTATGATAGTGTACCTGATGTGAGATGTGCGCCAACAAGTTGTTGAGTCACCCCATGATTAGTCATATGGAAGTCTGAAACACTACCAGTCATTGCTTTTGTCCTCAAATAATTATGCCCGCATGGTATACAACGACCACCCTTCCTGCATGGACATTGTTCCATAAGGTGTCTAGTGTGATGACAAATGAGGTAGTGAAATGGAAATCCCCAGAAGTCTAGCCTCTGCTCCAGGTGGGTGCCTTCCCATTGCATCTCGATATGGTCCGGAAACCCTCCATTGTAGTCCTTCTCAATCAATATCCAAGCAATTATTTTGTCCTAGGCGCCCAAGCATTGTGGGTCTACATAAAAAAAACTTACCAATCGCGTTGCCAATATCCATGAGAAATTGCCTAGTCCAAAACTCAATTGGCAGACCCAACAATTTAACCCAAATTAGTTTGTTCTTAGTTGTATCCTTCAGAGGATTGAATCCTACATACCAAGTATGTAATGCCAAGAAACTCTGCCCTTTAATCCATGGAAGTGCCTTGATTTTAATTAAATCCTCCTGGCTAGGGAAGTGAAAACTATACCATCCACCCATCAGGCGTGCCACTGAGGTCATATATCCTAACAGTGACTTCCACTTAGTTTCTACCCAACTCCTCATATCGCCCTCGCCACTTAAGCAAAATGCCATTTTCCCACAAGTGCCCTCTTCTATAGGCTGGTAACTCTATCTATCAGAACGTCATGTCCGAAACAGAGAAAGGGATCTAGGGTGGTGATTTTAATGAAACATTGTTTATGCCAGCCATATTTATCACCTCCAACATGGTGTGCACCTTGTGAGTCATGGGAAGCATGACCACCATCTCTCAGTTCAGCCGGGTCGCCCCCCTGAGTGCCATGCATGCAGATTAGTAGGACCCCCCCCCCCCCGCTTTGTCCCAGTGAATGAACGGTAGTTTGATTATGCCGCCAACGTGGCTCAGATGAAGGCCTCATGAGCCGATGTGTTGAACGCAAATGGGTCCATGGTGGACATAATGCGAGAGAAGAATGGGATACAGATATGAGAATTTAATTGAATACAGTCATAAATGTGTCAGGGTGGTAGGTCAGACCATCGGTGGATCTTGTAGTAAATCCAAACAAGAATGTATTGGGATCCACAATCTTGGGAAGAATTTCAAAGCCTATACAGGATCATATATGCATATTGCCAATAGAGAGACCCCTCTGTCAGATCGCGTCCCGAAATGGGAAAGAATAAGAGTCGAGCAAATAAAATATAGTAACCCTAATCCGGAGAATCAGCACGTAATCTTCCACTGCCCAGAATGACAAAAATTAACTGACAGAGGAATAAAGAAGATTATGACCCTTGTCAATCAATAGTAATGTTCCCAAAGTCATGAGGTAAAAATTTAAAAAATGTCGGAGAACAGAATATCCAGCCGTCGGAATACCAATGCCACCCGAAGCATTAGAGTGCAATCTAGAGCAAGCAAACATACATGTAGTCGACCAGAGCCGATGTAGGATTACATCGGAATTATCCTTCGCAACAACAACAACAATATCACCCCTAGCATGTCCAGCACTTGTTACACAATCTGATACCAAAATCCTTGCAAGGTATAGAAATAATGAATGAATTAATTCAACGCCTCCATAACATGTAGCAGTTAATCAACCGAAGACATGAACCCTCCCCCTGATTATATTATGGGCAGGGAAGAGAAAGGAGAAAGGTGAAGGGTGTATGTGTCCTAATAATGGAAATAAGGATGTAAATGGTGATAAGGAGAATCAACAGAATGTGCAAAATCTCTTATTGAAAAAAGGAGAAGTAATCAACCAGGTTGATTCTGAGCATTCTAATAGCAGGTTATAAATTGAACCCCCAAAACATAAAATAAGTATACTCCCCACCCATAAGATGGTATATAGTGCAGGGAAAGCAGTAATGATGCAATGCAGGTGACACACCGAAAGAGATATATTAAACACATAATAGTCAACACCCACCACCAGTAATGATAAGAATTCTTGAAAGAACCCCAAACTCAACCACGAAATTACGCTAAGTTCAGTTGCACTGCAAACATGGCATTTACAATGTGGAGTTACTCCCTACCAAAACTAAAACATGCCCCCAGGCCCCACCTGCCGCTCAGCATCCCACATAGCATTTCAAAAACCATTCTCCATCCTAACTCCTCAGTTGGGCATGGTTTAGTTGTTCTATGTTTTGATGTTTTTAAGCAGTTATTCAATTATACAAAATTAGGTAAAGATTGTAAATTTTTATTATTTGATTTATGAATTTTGAATGTATAAATAGATTCAGTGCCTTGAAAAGTTAATAGGGTATTTGGATTGTGTTGATTAAATTTGCAATTCCAACAAATTTCTACCAAATGTAGAGAAAAGTGACCTAAAAATATGCTTGTGAAATGGAAAAAAAATAGACTACACTATGTACAAGTAGAATTGTTGCAACTAAGTTTGATATGGGCACACTCTGACTATTCTAGGTTTTAGTATTTTCTTTGTTTTAATCTGGGAATCTAATTTCTAGAAACACTGTAGTTTTTAATTTTTTAATTTGCATTTTTGAATGTATAAATGAATTTAGGGCCCTAAAAAATAGGAGATGCTCATAATTGTGCAGATTACACAACTCAAACTTGCAATTCCAGCAAATCCTTATGGAATTTTGAGCAAAATTGATTGAGAGAAATGACCAAAGTTAGACTATATGAAAAATAAGTAGCATGGATTATATCTAATTCTTATTAGATTATACAAAATGAGATATATATGTTAATCCATCCAACTTTCATTGGTTACTCAAGCCAAAAATCAAATTAGTGTAAAATAATTGTTTGTGATTTCAATTCTCAAGACATGTTTCACCCCTTGTGATAAGGCTCAAAGAGTAGGCAACCCTAGCTTCCTTCTGGGGTCACCAGATTCTCCCATCCTCTCTCTCAAGACAATTTTCACCCCTTATCACTTCTTCCTTTCTCTCAAGACAAGTTTCACCCCTTATCACTTCTCATGACATGTTTCACCCCTTATGATAAGGCTATTCTAATCCATGTGCATGTTTCACCCCTTATGGTAAGGCTATTCTAATCCATGCGAAAGGCTCAAAGAGTAGGAAAACATATTCTAAGGCTATCTTAATTTGAACCTATGACCTTTTACAAGAAAATACATGTTCTTAACCATTAAGCTAACTCAAACCACTAATGCTTGTCCTTTTTTTTTTGTCCAAATAACTCATGACTCAAGGATGCATTGAGCCTCTATGTGACCAAGTCTATCTTCCAAAAATCATAATTGCTTGTACTAAAGAGATGGATAATATTTAAAATGTTTAGAAGTAGTAAAAGACTCAAGGAAAAGTATAGTTTAAGTCTTTTAAATTTTGATTTTTATAGGGCATATTTTTATCGATTTTGATTGAAATCCAAGTTTGAAATTGCATATTTGAGTTGTTGAATCTAAACAATCTAGAATATTTTTGGGAGGGTTGAATCTATTTATGCAACAACAACAACAAAAAATCAATTTAAGTAACAAAAATAAAATAAAATATAAAAATATTTTAGATAAAATAAAATAAAAAAGATAAGGGAAGGAAGTTTGAATGTAAGTCATGTGGTTTGTCTCTGAAAAAGGTTGTGTTACTAGAGTATGCATAAGGAATTGAAAAAAGTTGTTTGCTAGAGTATGCCTAAGGAATTATGACAGTCCCATACTAGCATGACACAGAGGTTGATTATGGGCACTACCACTATACCTTTGGGGCCCTACAATTATCCTCCTCTTCATAGAGTGGGTCACAATAGGACGATTGAACCTTGAATATCTCTTAGTTTACATGATTTTACATGATTTAGC
This sequence comes from Pinus taeda, assembly GCA_000404065.3. Classification (NCBI taxonomy): domain Eukaryota; kingdom Viridiplantae; phylum Streptophyta; class Pinopsida; order Pinales; family Pinaceae; genus Pinus; species Pinus taeda. Next base: position 77,767 of record APFE030950380.1, on the reverse strand, counting down.
ATCACTTAGATCACGAATTGTGGGACTTAACTTCTATATATTATTTAAATATTATGATTTTTCTGTGTAGAAATTGTTTCGGGATTCATTGCATAAATATTTGTTTTATCGACCTTTCTAACTAACATATATAGATGAACCACATATTTCATCCACATATGCTGATTCAAAACGTTGATAAAACAAATACTTATGCGATGAATCCATAAACAATTTCTACAAAATTTAAATTTTGAAATTATACTCTCTTTTTTAAGAAATAAAGCAAAGATTTATAGCCAAAATAAAATACATTTAAAGTAGATGTCTTAGCATTCCATTAACACTAGTTCCAAAAATAGTTTCAGTTTTATGAATACATAATCAAAATTATATTTTCAAAATAAAACCTGACACTGTATAAATATCATAAAATATTTATTCTTTTCCAAAAAAATCCATCGATCATTCTATATAAGTATCATAAAATATCTATTTTTTCCACACAACAAAAAAAGACATCATAAAATTTTATCACCATTTCCCTGCAAGTATCCTTCTCTCCAAGTACAACATATTCTCTAAACCATCGCTAATATGGAGAATCCTTCTCTCTAAATACAACATATTCTCTAAAACATGGCTAAAAGGGAGAAGAATGCATTTTTAAATGCCATAAGTACAATGCCTTTTGTGAAGATTGCATTTTTAAATGCCATACGTACAATGCATTTTGTTTGAGACATGTGCCTATGATTTCCCAAGAAAAATAAAATAAAATTGGTTATATAGTTTTCAAAATTTCAAAACTGTTACCCGAAACCAGATTATATATATTGTAGAATAAAAATCTCGATTTCGCTAATTATATCTAGGGGCACAACTGGTGCTAGTTGATGGTGCCTTTATTGCTCTTTTACATCTGCCACTATCCACTATTTTCGTTGCTAATTCTCTTTTAGGTAATATCATTTATAAAATCATGTCTAAAATTATTGCGGGAAGAATTAGGGGTACTCTATCTAAATACTTGACTCAGGAACAACATGGGTTTCTTCAGGGAAGGAATATCTTGGACGCAGTTGCAAGCACGCAGGAAAGCCTGCATTCGATGCATTAAAAAAAATGGCAGCGGCCATTCTAAAAATTGATCTCAAGAAAGCCTATGACTGCCTGGACTTTGGCTTCTTAAGATGTCTTCTTATAAAAATTGGCCTAAATCCTCAATGTTCAAATTGGATAATGACTTGTGTGGAAAAAGTAAACTAAGCTATCATTATCAATGGCCTGCCATCATCTTTCTTCATAGTTGTTAGGGGTCTGAGGCAGGGGTGTTCCCTATCTCCTCTATTGTTTATTTTAGCTATGGATTCATTAAGCCTTCATATCAAAAGAGTGATCATGGAAAAAAGATGTCGCTCACTGATGATTAGCAGAGGAAATTTTCATATCACATAACTTGTTTGTGGACGATATCTTCATTTTTGGCATGCTTTGTCGGCTTACTTGGAAATGCTTGCATGAGATATTGGGAAAATTTCAAAAAGCTACGAGCTTCTTTATAAATGATAGGAAATCCTCTTTCTATCATGGAGAAGTTGATAGAGAATTTATAGAATACCTGGTTCAACTATTCAAGATTGAAGCAAAGTCCATAAGCGATGGCATGAAATACTTGGGTTTTCATCTAAAACCAGCGGGTTACTCAAAAGCAAATTGGCTATGGATTACAGACTGGTTTTTCAAAAGGATAAATGAGTGGGAATATAAGTGTCTCTCCATAGCAGGGAGAGCATTTTTAGCTCAAGCAGTGTTGGCTCAGATATTAGTTTATTGGGCTCATCTATATCATATTCCAGCCAGTGTCATTCATATGCTAAACAAAATGATGACAAACTTCTTATGGGGAGGAAATAAGGAGAAAAGCAAATATCACTTGGCCAAACTATCGGACCTGGCCCTTCCTAAGAGTTAGGGGGGATAGGGAATAATGAATCTTCAGATTTTTGAGAGGGCGTTGTTATGCAAATCATTATGGAGAGGCGTTTTTGGGGATAGTATATGGAGAAAATCCATTAAGAAAAAGTATATGGCGAGTAGAGATATCTTGTTTTGGTACAGGAAAGGATCGATTGGGTCTTCTCACAGTTCTGCTATTTGGATGAGTTTCAGAAAAAATAAATCTTTTTTCCTACAAAACCTAGTCTGGAGCTTTCAAACAGGGAATAAGGTATTTATTGGTCTTGACCCTATATTGGGTGGGGGTGATGATATAAATATATCAAGACAATTAATGGAATTTTTCCATCGAATGGGAATTTTTACATGGAACCAACTCGTCTCAGATTGGCAAGGGCCTTTTCCCATTTGGAAATTTGCTACTTCATTGGGCTTAAAAGATTCACTATCTCATCAATGGACCTAGATCCAATGGAGTATAAGGAACAAAGGTATGTGTAGAACTAAAGCCGAGGATTTTCTTATCTGGAAGGGGAATGGTGGAAAGAACATGGCTATTGTTAAAGATATCTACTCATCTCTCATCAGTGTTCAATCTTCGCAATCTCTTAGCATTTTTCCCATATCTTTATGGAAAACTGGATGCCCTCATAAAATCATCATTTTCTCCTGGTTAGTATTTCATAACAAAAACTTAACATGGGAAAACTTGCAAAAGAGGAATTGGTCAGGCCCTGGAATATGTATAAGCTGCAAAGCAAAGGCTGAAAACAACCTTCACATGTTTTTGCATTGCTTTCACTCTCTACATCTTTGGAGGAACCTTGCTGCCTTTTTTGGTTTCAATTTTATTCAACACCCATCTATAAAAGAAGCTCTGTTTTGGTGGAGCAACCAGAAAGCTATTTGGAGACCTATTCCTCAACTAGTGTTTTAGGCTATCTGGAAATGGAGGAAAAACACTTTGTTCCAAAACAGAAAGGAATCTTTTAGATCCATTTTTCAAAACATCATCTCTCTGTATAACTCCATCCCTCTCAAGGATTCTCAGCATAAGTCAGAAAAATCTAAGGAGCAGACAACAATTCAAATGAATATCCCAAGGGCTTACTTTGATGGGGCGGCCCAAAATGGTACATGCGCATGTGGAGTTTTCATAGTCATGAATGAAGATCAGCATTTTTCTATATACTGGAATGGGGGAAAAGGAACTAACAATAAGGCTGAGGCTATGGCGCTATCAGGGTTACTATACTTTAGCTTATTCCTAAATATTTCGTCATTAAAGATCTATAGAGACTCTAAAATAATTATTGATCATGTCACAGCAAAGAGTATTATAAAAAATCAACACCTCTCTGGATGGATGGACAGAATTGACTCACTGTGGAAAATGAGGAAGGATTATTTGATTCATCATGTCAACAGATCTAAGAATTCACAAGCTGATGAATTGTCAAAGAGAGGACTCCTATCTCAATTGTGAAATTGGAAAATGGAAATAAAAATGGATGTTGAAACATATCCGATTCAGGAATTTTCTCTACTTGGCTCATAATTCTCTTGCTTCATATCATCTCCCAGGTATGTTTACTAAGTAATCTTTTTTGTACATAAGGCATTCCCTAGCCCACCTGGCAGCATTTGACCTCTACGAAGGTATTTTCATATCCAGGCAACAAGCTGGTAAAGCAATGATTTTATCTTTGATGTATTGCACATGAATATTTCCTCTTCTAGTACTCTTAGGTACTTTTGGCTTTCAGGCAAATTTACCTCACACTATTCCCAATCTGGCTGCACAACCATGTTATTTTGACCATCTCAAACTATACTCATGTATTTATATAATTATTGGTTTATAATGCTATCAAGCTTTTTTCATACTTAACAAAAAAAAGAGTATGACTCCTAACATTTTTCCAAAATTAACTTAATTTATATGGATCTCTCCTTGTTAAATTTGATATTAATAGAAAACATTAAATTAATACAAATAACTTGAAATTTTATATTTTTTTTAAATTTTGGGTTTTTTATTAGAATTTCATATGATTTCATAATAAACTTGAAAATAAATTCAATAAACTTGAATTAATAACTTGAAATTTTATATTTTTTTTTAATTTTGGTTTTTTTATTACCTATTTTTTTTAATTTCATATGATTTCATAATAAACTTAAAAATAAATTCAATAAACTTGAAAATAAATTCAATAGAATTTTAGATAAATTTAGTGAAATTATTTATATTCATATTTGGCTTAACTTATTCGTGTTAAACTTGAAATTTGTGAACCTCTCCCAATAAATTCACCTTAACAATGAAATTCGACAAACTTCCAATTTAATCAATTTTATTGGAAAAACCCGGTAACTTAGGTGTCAATGAGATGATAATGGACCCTCTAGATCCAAAAACTCCAAAATCATTATCCCAATGAAATTTATAAATATTTTAAAAACTTATTGACTGGAAAATGGCGGAATGACCTGTATCGAACCTGTGTTTCCTGTTTTAGTCAAATAACTACTTAATGTGATGCAAGGCGACTTCTTTTTAATTTCTCAAACTAAAAGTGTAAATTTAATTTACAGTGCAATTTTCTCTTAAAAAAATCGTGCATAATAAATTGTATTAATTATAATATTTAAAATAAATTATAATTAGCATAGGCATATCAATCATATTAGGTTAATTAATTAATTAATTTATTTATCTTATTTTATTTATTTATTTGTTTTCCAAGGGGAAGTACATTTCCCTGAAAAAGTAACATATTACATATATACGTTTAAGCGAGCAGAGCCGAAGCTACAGAGCGAAACCATCACATCAATCACAATATATCGTACATTCTGAATGAACCACTATAGGTTGAGCAGAGTCGAAGCTACAGAGCGAAACCATCACATCAATCACAATATATCGTACATTCTCAATGAACCACTATAGGTTGTTGCGCAGCGTCACATACAGTGACTCGATTGCTGGTGGGGTGCGAGAAAACCGACTGCCCCAACGGTTGACCCATGCACTAGTTGTGCATTCATGTAACAAAAAAATAATTTATAAACATATTTCTAAAATCCAATAAATATATATAAAAGAAGCAACATATTACATATATACGC